>JANHGL010010195.1:0-59273 GCA_024611195.1 Ceyx melanurus
CCTACCCCTTCTGCCTTATCCCCCAACCTCCTTTGTACTTTTTCTCTTCCATTCCTTTCTCACCTTTCTGGTTTTCCCTCACTTTTCTGTTTCCACTTTTTCAAAAAGTTATTTTGAAAACTCCTAAAGCCACACAAGAAAAGTTTCTGCTGGGTGACTTCAGCTGTGTGCCAGAGACTCTGTGTATCATTTAAAACAGACACAGTTCCTGGGAGGTGTGGAAGCAGAGCAATGCTTGGATGGCAGATGGAAGGAGGGGAGAAGAGGACAGAGAGTAGCTGCAGAGCAGACGATGTTTTGTTGATGGGGAAGCTCCTCTTCATAAGAAGAGTGGCAGCCTGGTCTCTGCCACACCATGGGAGGCAGAGTGGGAGCTCCCACATGGTCTCAGGTGCTGCCCTGGGCCTCCTGGGGCTCCCTCTGCTGCTGTGTGTGAGCAAACAGGTGATCCCCTCTCAGCTCTTGCTCAAACTCCCCTTGCCCTGACTGGGGCCAAAAAGCAAAAACTGCACCTTTGGTCCTTCCTGAACTCATATTGTTATTTTCCAGGTAGAGTCAAGGCAGGCTGAACTCCAATCAGCTTTCACAATCAGCCCCTGCTGAGGTTTAGGTCAGTGTTATTATGGCTTCTGGGGGTGATGGTTCACCCCTGCAGGGTGGTAATCAAGCCTACTCTTGCCAATGGTCTGAATTGCTGCATTTCAATAAGTTTAACCTTGGCACCTCACTCCAAAGGATACAGGGGACAAGTGGAATCGTTTGGCTCCAAGCAAAGAGAGGAGAAGCAAACTTTAGTGAGTTCACAGTCTCTGATACGTAAATGCCTAGTCCCAAAGCAGTATCACTCTGACAAACTTGCCTCCAGGTTTGCCTCTGTTTTCAAAGGGGTTTATCACTGGGAGCCTGAATCTCTGAAAATTGAGTTTAGATTTAAGATTTAAGAGGATGAGGAATGAAGATTCACCACCTAACATATCTTGAATTTCTTTTGGGGTGCAGAGATGCCAGCCTGCCACAGAGGAATTTAAAATTACCTCTCTGGAGGATTTAGATACCAGGACTCTGCTCATTATCAGAGATGTTTGCTGGTTACTTTCTCCCTCTGTTGCTCTCTTTCTCTCTCTGGAGAAAATGCCTTCGCTTCACTTTTTTTTCCATTTCCTTTCTTCCAGGTAATATCTGTGCTCCCTCACCCCTAACAATTTAGCAAGCTGGGGCTCTGCTGCAGAGATCACTGCTGTAGTATTAGTGGTAGCCACTTATATTTTGCATAATATCCATCACTTTGGTGCCTTTGAGAGCTTTTCAAACCTTCCAAGCATCATTGGCATTTTTTCGGTTGGAGGTATTGACCTGTAAGAAACTAAAGCTGGCTTATTGAAAATCTGTGGTCTGCAGAGGTCACATTTATATGCTCCTACATTTTTTTTCTGGCCTTAAGATTTACTTTTCTTTTTCCCCTCAGGCCAGGCAGTGAATCAGCAGCAGAGCTAGCCCTGCTTGTGCAGTCTTCAACTTTTCATGCTGTACTTCAGCTTTGTTCACTTTTGGACACTGGAAATGATGGCAGTTAGGGAAGGTGGTGTTTCTGTCAGGTCAGTGAGCCCAACTACTGCAAGGTTTCATCAGCCAGCTCTCTAGTGTTCTGTGTTTATATCCAACAGCTCGTTTTTGTCCCTCTCCCTGATTCAAGACAGTCCCTGCTGTTTTTAACAGGCATTTATTAGCCTGTGGACATTTGGACATTCTAGGAAATTAAATTCCTATGGAGTTTGGTGATTCCTTTTAGGTTAGTTGAATGGGGGCTTTAAATGTTTTGGTGATGCCTGAAAGGTGGACTTAGGCCCTGAACAAGACAAAGGTGATTAAATACTGTGAAAAACAGGGAAGAGCCTGAGCAGAGGGAGCTGTTGTATTCTGAGGCTCATACAGCACTAAGAACAGACCTGGGACTTTAGTGGAATGGATATGAGAGTAATAAAATGGACAATTAAACTGGTCTCGTTAGAGGATACACTCCTGCTTTTGCATGTCAGCCCTGCACCTCGTGCTCCCAATGCTTGTTACTCATAATGAAAAACTTCAAGGCAAAACTCAGATCCCATGTTGCAGCTGAAGGAAATTGCTTCAGATCATTGAGAATATTCCTGCCTGATGATTACTTAGGAACAGGACAGAGCCCTTAGGGTGCTTGCTTGGAGTTATCTTGGATTTATGCAGCTGCCTGTGGAAACCTGCTGTAGTCAGAGTGCTTGGACTTGGTCTGTGCCTTTATGAAAGCTGTATGAGGCAGTATGCAGGGCTCTATCTGGAGAAAGCTACTTGCTGACCAGGGAATGTATTTTAGTAGCCTTCTGGGATGGCTCCACATTGGAGTGTGAAGTGGGAGACCCCTCTACCTGAGGCAGCTGAGATGAGACCAGTATCTCTAAGCAACAGCATGCAACAAGCAGCTGGCCTAATATTTCAGGCCATGGGCCACTGGTTGGACTTAATTTGAGGCTATATTAGTTTAAGATGTTTGTTGTCACTGTTTCTGTACCCAGGCCTTAAGTATTGGGAATCTAGAATCTTTCCTAGAGTTCTTCATGGCAGAAATCCTACATGCCATTGAAGACCTGCTCTCAGAAGAGAAACATCAGCCGACTGTTGCTTTTTTTTTCCAGCACTAGCCCTTGCAGCATCACTGCAGCCAGTTCATTTATCTTCATACAGGATTAGCAGCTGGAGGCCACTTAGGGCAAAGACCCCTCTGCATGAGCTGCTCTGCAGACCCCTGCAGGGATCTGCAGTTTCAGGGTCATCTTCAAAGCACCTCAGTAAGGACAGGAATCCTTTTCAAAGCTTTTGGTCGAGGCAGGGTTATGCTCAAGGCAAAGGTGTGTCAGTGTATTTGGCTCCTTATTGTCCCATTGTGTCCAGCAGCTACAGGAGCCCTCAGAGCCATCCATCACCCACCTATGGGGAACAATTGCCCTCTGCCACAGCTCCAACAGAGACTGGAGCAGTGCTCAGAGGGAGCAAACTTGTGTACAGTTCTCAAATAACCGTGGTGTGCAGCACACCACCTCATTAGAGATGGAATGAGGGATTGTTCAAGTGCTTTTCGAGGGAGTTAATGAGGTTTGGCATCCAGATCAGTTTATTCCTAACTCTTGATTTGCTGCCCTGGGTAAGCTGCTGTTGGTGGTAACTCTTGTTTCATGGTTGAGCAGCACAGCTCTTCTGAGAAGCAGCCATAGCAGGAGCTTTTGATACGGCCATTGAACTTCTAAGATCTTCCAAATGAAAGCTGAGGACAGAACTTGTAAAAAGAGCATCACGTGGGTGATGCTTTTCATGGCACATCTTTTGTCTGTGCTCCTTGCTATGCACAGTGAATATTTGAGGAAACAAGTTTCCTGCTTCAGAAATTCCTCAAAACAGTAAGTTCAATGGAAAGAAAAAAGGGATTTTGGATGTGTAATCTTGCTTGGATCGTTGTGCAGAAAGATCCAGGCATGTTTCCTGTGAGCTGTGTGTCTAACTTAAGTGGCTTTGACATCAACAGCTTACAAAAGCAGGGAGAGATTCAATTGGTAGCACAGGGATCTGCCTCATAATTCTGGGGAAACCCCCCAGCTCCACTGGGTAATGGCTTTTTACTTTACATAAAAACTTCATGCTACAGATGCATTATGGCCCTATAAACTGAAATCCTCTGGCCAAAAGAAAAACCCCAAAGGACTGTCATCATTCCAATTCCATTTTGTCCTCACAACAAGCCCCTGGCTGGTGAGATCCTGGGTTCAACCTGCACAGCCACTCCAGTCCTGACGAGTTCTGTGGGGTTGTTGTCATCAGCACGTTTCATGTAATGATACTGTACGTTTGCTGCTCTGGGAAGCCACCAGAGAAATGGCTTGTTGGGAAAGAAAGTAATGATAGCATTAAATAATCTCTGTTTTCATTTACTGGGTGCTAATGATCCAAAGAAGCTGAAACTCCCAGAGGATGCATTTCCTTTTGATTAACCCAGCAGAAGGATGACAAGGAGTACAGTTACTGTCTACTGAAACATCACCAGGGCCTGGAGCTGTTCATATGCAGCTGTGTCCCATTTTTTTTTTTCCTCTTCAGAAAACCATTTTCTAACACTTTTTTTTTCCTTTTTTTTTTTTTTTTCACTCAGCAGCAAACCATTGCCCCTGTTCTCTGTACAGAGAATGGCACTGGCTTTTTTTCTGTGCTCCTATCAGCATCGGTAAAAGCTGAATCCTGCACACTCAGCTCTTCCCTCAGGCTGCAGGCGAATTGCTCTGCCATTATTGCTCCAGTTGCAGTGGTTTTGGAGTGAGGGAGAGAAGGGGTGGCCCTCCATAGCTGTACGTTTGTGGTTTGCCATATGATGGAGCTGGCCTGAATTGGGATCTGTGCCCTGAATTTAGACACTCAAGCCTTCAGAGGCCGTGGAGGTGCCATAAGTAATTCCCTTCCTAATTACACCTTAGAGCATTTAGGTAGGACAGCCTGGCAGAGGAACAAAGCTGAGGCAAGGAGAGCCTGGCTTTGTGTTACAGGGTAAGTCAGTGGCAGAGGCAGCCTTCTATCCTAGCTCAGGGTACACTCACTTATGGTACTTACTGCTTTCTCTGGGGCATATTTATTACCTTAAGCAATGGGGCATGCTCAGTTTCATTTAGGAGGTGAGTTTAACCAGCCAAAATTGCCACCAGTGTATTTCTTAGACATCCATCCTATGCAGTGAGATCAAAGAAAATATACTTTAATCCCTGCTTTATTCTCTAGTCCCACTTGCAGTGACACCTTCATTCATTTAAAAGTACACAGTCCAAATAAACATACCTTTGTATTTTCAAGGGTATTTAGTGCCTGCCTTTCATCAAAAGTAATGGGAATTAGGCTCCAAAACCCCCCTAAGCACCTTCATTCCTTGACCTTAAGCTGTCTCTGTGAATTTATCTAGACTAACAGAAAGGGTGAAAGCCAGAAGCGGGTTAACTGTCTCAGCTAACTCCAGCCTTTCTGAAATCCCCAGACAAAAGCTTTGACAGCTATTGAGCAGAGCTAAATCTCTTGGGCAGGGGGTGGAGCAGTACAGGCCTGGCTGCAGTATGAACAATTTAGATTGAAAATTGCTTGAGGATGCTGTATTATCCCATTGTAAGTTTGCTTGGTAGTAGGGTACCTAAAGTCCTGGTGCAGGCATTCTTTGTTATTTGTTTCAAGCTAACAGAACACCTTTGTAGGGACCTGCCTTTGCTTCTTCCATCAAGTGCAGAGGCATTTTGCCTTCCTTCTGTCATAATTTAACTGAACTGTGCCTGTGATTGATCCTTCTGGCTGCACTTAGCTACCATGTGATAGCTGTTCTGTTTGCAAAGCTTCAGAGACACCTAGGAGTGGATTTTCCAAAGCAGTTCACATTGGCATCCTTTGTTTATACGAACCCTGGAGTTTATAGAATTTTTCCTGCTGGTTTGAACCACTCTGACTTCTTCTCATAAAGTATTCCCTGCAAAATCACCTCCTACCTCTCACTTAGGCCATAAGAAATGGGTTAATACATTTAAGGAAGCCCAAGCCCTGTATGGTGACTGAAGTATCTGTCAGAAGGCAAAACCTCTATTGAATTTTGAAGTGAAAGCAACCAAACCAGCAAGGAAATAGTCTGCAGGGACTGAAGCTGAAAAGTGTAATGTTTTGCTGTAGCAGTAACCTGAAGGGCTAAGCATAAACTTCCTTTACCCTCATATACCCCCCACACTATAGCATTGCCTACAACTCTGCTAGTCTCGTGGGATGTGCAGTCACTAGTGTGAGCATGGCAGACAGTTTCTGGATATGGCATTCCTAAATGTGGGTTGTGCTGTAGCCTCAGGCTTTCTGAAGTGCTGTAGGTACCTCCAGAACACTATAAATGAAGGCAATTTAGCAACAACAGCAGTTGTTTCTACTGCTTTTCTTCCTTTCCCAACGGGTGGCAGGTTTGGAAGTATTTGGCTTGTGGTTTGAGTTGTGGCTCAGAATTACTCATGGGTGTGTGTGATAAAACCTCATCTATCCCTTTCTACAGAAAATATTTTGCAGGCTGGTGGAAAGTGCTAGAGATAGGGGTTACAGTATTGTCATACACCAGAGAACAGCTGCTGGGGTGGTGGAGTTACCTCCTTACCCAGTAATTCCAGCAGCAGTCCAGCATTTGGACTTTGTGGACATGGTTTTAACCAAACATGGAAAACTCAGAGCTGGAATACATTTTGCTGTTGTTTTACCACTCCCTGAATTGAGAGCTTTTATGCTCAGGAACCCCTGCAGGCAGGGCAATGCCAGGGATTGGTGGCTGTCACCTGCTCTCTAGCAGTGTTATTTTTCCATGTAGGTTCCTGATGTTTCAGAAGAACCCACTGGCAGCTGGATCAGGCCCAGTGACCTGCATCACCTGGAGCAGACTCTGACCTGCAAAGAGCTCATCACCCCCTCCACCATGGCAACACAAGATTTTGCATCAGGTAAAGGGCTGCAACAGACTGGAAACTTCTTCACCCAGGGCTTGTTGCAATCCAGTTCCTGCAGCCTTTGCCTGGAGTGTGTTTGCAGCAGCAGTGCCAGTGCCCAGGAATGCTGCTGGGCCCAGGGAGGCAGAGCATGTACAAAAGCTGTATTCAAAGTGCTGATCACGAGACCCAGGAGATGCTGGCAAGTGTAGCAGCTATTCTTTGTGCTGTACAAGTGAGAGGCCAGCCTTAGAGGCTGGGTAATGGGGAATATTGTCCAGGATAAGGGGCATGGAAATGCACTGTGTGTAATTTTGAATGTTCAGGAATGGCCAAGATCAGAAATTTTTTGAGGCAGGGCATGTTTATTTTGGGCTCAAGTGTCTCTGCAGTAAAGAAAATGGGGAATAAACTCCTGTAACAGTGAAGCAGAACAAAGGAGAATGTTTGGATGGACAATTTGCATCCTACAGTCATCATATAATCCCACTGAATATTTGGGACATGAATGCAGAGTACAAACCTTTTAGTCATAGCACCTGTGATTAATTATTTGTGTCCTTGTACTTTCTTTGTGGTGAAGAGGATTAAAGAACCCAACAAAACCCAACTGAAAATTGAGTAGGAATTACTGAAACAAAGGATTTTGGAAAGCAAAATGCTAAATTCTAGAGACTATTGTGAGTTGTCTACTCTTTGAAAGAAAAGGCAAGAAATCCTGCAGTCATGGATGGGCAACTTGCAAAAAACTGGTAGAAGGCTCAGCTGTCAAAGTTGTTTTTTGGGACCTCACCAGAGTGGTGTGAGGTGAAACAGAACATTGCCAAGGCCACTTGTCACTACATTGTAAGGGTGTGAGGTCCCTCCTTACCTTTTACTTGATCTTCAGCTTCTTTTCAGTCCAACCCAAACGAGTTTGTGGGATAGAAATGGAATTGGGAAAGCTCCATACTTAAGGGCCTTCTCTCCCCTGGGTAGTGGGATCACCAAGACTGGTGTGCACAAGCTTGGTGTGGGGGTTGGAGGTGATCTCTCCCATCTTTCTCACCAAGCCTTGACCCAAGAAAGGGAGGTGAGCACTGCTGCTCAAGGAACCATATCTATCAAGGACAAGCTGCAGACAACGAGGATATCTGAGGGTCTGTTGCTGGAGGGTTGACAGCTGTGGGGCAGGGAGATGGAGCAGGAGGGTAAGAACAGGTCCATGGGCTCCCCGTTTGTCTGCCAGGAGCCCAGAGGACCAGGGTTTTCTTATGGTGGCTCTGTGGAAGTCCACTGGCCTGCTTCAACTAGCTGCCAACATGAGAAGTTTCCAAGAAATGTGTGAAATGAAGTATCTTGCTTCAGGGGCTTTAGGTCTGCAGTGCTGCTTCTTTTACACTTTGTGTCTCCACTTTGCAGGCCTGGCTCACTGCAGTCACCCTGAGTGGGTTACCCAGAAGCCAAGAGTATCCAAGCCAGCTCCCCAGAGCATCCTGCTAAACTCCAAGCCCCCGTGTCCCACCAAGAAGAGCCTTCCTAACTCAGAGCCCAGCAGGAAGAGCAACGGAGAGCAGGAGCACAAGGAAAATGGCACAGGCTGTGATGACAGTGATGGGAATAGCAAGGATCTGGTGTCTGAGGGAAGAGGATATAATGTAAGGAAAAAAAGCTACATCACGTGTGGTGGATTTTCAGTTTCTTTCATGTAGGCAGAGCTCTGAGATCTTTCCTTGTGGTGAAAGCCCAGGGAAGAAGCTGGGTCACGTTAGAGCTCAGATGGACATTGTACCTCAGGCTGTCCTTGCAATGTGAGTAGTGCAGGTTTGATGCCCCCAGGATGTCTATCAGTAGGTGAAAAGGTCTTTAGATAATTTTGGTGCTTTTTAGTGGCTCCTGCTGTGTTTTATGACTGAGAAAGCAGCAGCAAGTGGTCAGAGCAACTGAATGTGTCAGAGGCCCCTGTGCAGCTTCCTCCTCTCCCATGGGTCTGCCCATGGCAGGAACTGTCAAGCCTGGCCATGGGTAATGGAGTCCAGGTCCCATCCACTGACTGCCTTTGTAGGAGGAGCAGAAGCTGCAGATGGTTTGTTTTTGCCATGGTGGGCAGGAGAAGGCAGGTGAAAAACATCTTAACAGGGGCAGCAATTAAAGGTTTGTGCAGTTTATTCCAGCCCTGCAGAGATGGGGCCAGATGTGCCCCTGATGTTAACTCTGTCGGTTTCACTGGAGTTTGAGCAGGTCCCAACTTGGCTCCAGAGGGGTGACAAGAATGAAGGGACACTAAGGCAGGGAGTGTGTCTGCCCATGCTGTCTCCACAGTCTGACTTTTCTTTGCCCTCCAAGTCCCAGCTAAAAACCTGGCTGAACCTCTTGTGGCATCAAAGGGGGAAGGCTGGATGCTGGAGCTGAGCTCTGTGTTCTTTGATTTCCAGGCTTCCCTGTTGCCCTCAGCTTGCTGTGGTGGGTATGGGAAGTCATCACGGGCAGTGCCTTCTTTACCCCCTATCCCCAAGTCAGTGAGAGCATCTGATGGGGCTCCTGGCAGCACTGCAGTGCCTCTGCCAAGCTCTCAGCACCAGGAGGACCTGGAGATGAGGTAAGTCAAGGTGTCTGCTTCTGCAATATGCCCTTCACCTCACTTCTCATCCCGTGAGTTTATTTTCCACAGTCAGCTCTCCAGTATATTTACACAAATTTCTGTATATTCATCATTTTTTGGTATCTATGATGATCCAGCACAATGTCAAACCCAACGTTATACACTCTAAGAGCAGAGGAGGTGGGAAAAAGGAGGAGGCAGGACTTAAAAGCAGGTCTGCTGCTGGACTCTGAGTACTGATTCATTCTGTAACCTTTGTGGTGCCATTTGGGAACAATACTGCATGGATCTGACTGCAGCATCTGGTTTTCTGTGTGACCTTCACTTATTTCTGTACCTGCAAGAATATGTTAATGTTACACACATCCCCATTCCTCACCCCCCATCACACCAGCCTTCTCTTTCTATCTCATAATATATTGTTTTATCTTTAATTTTCTTAAGGCCAAGATCAGGAAGCAGAAGTGAAGAGAAGCCCCTTAAATCTGCAGGTAGGTACGTGGCATGGCTGTCCTAAAATGACCATAGGAATCCTGACCCATGGGTGGCACTGTGAACATTCATTTGAAAACCATCCTCTACTTTTTTTCCAATTCCTTCATGTGCTCAGATATCTCCCCCAGAGCCCAGTCACTGGGAAATGTGCTCTGGACATCCAGAAAATGACTTTGACATGAAGTTATAAATGGCAGGCACTGGAGAAGTACCTTAGGGCCCTGAAAATTCACAGCAGGACAAGAAAACCTTCCTCTACCTCATGCTCATAGCTTTTATCTCCCTGCATGCTCTCTAAGGTCACAAAGATTAGAGAAAAATGAAGCATTTCACATGAAATGAGAAATGTTCCCACTCCTTACTCCTATGCTTGAAGGAGAAAACCTTCTCTTGGAGCAGTTTCTGTACTGAACCCTTTATGGTCTCAAGTAAAATGATTGACATTGCCTATTTTGGCACTGGAAGAAATAGTGAGGGAGAGAGGAAGTCCTTGTGAATTTTCCATTCCAGAAAAAGAGACTTTAAAAAGCATCCAGCCTATGCAGGATCTGAGCTTTCTGTCCTCCTAAAGCACAAGCCTAAATTTAAAGCTGAGTAATGAACTGAGGTTTTCTTTGTGCAACTCTACCTCAAACCACGTGTGCTGGGTTAATTGATCACAAATCTCCTCCCCTACTCTATCTGCATATTGCAGATAGTCCAATCTGCAGAACTGCAGACTGAGGATAGGAGATGTCTACTGGCTTCTCCCCACCTTGCATTATCACTTGTAGTGAGAATTCTGCAAGATAAAATGTGGTGTCTGCTGCATCTGTGCCAGCCAATATAAGTTGAAAAGCTGAGTGATGCCATTGCTGTCCCTTTGCCATCTGTGGGCGTGTAGCAGTAGGAGAGATGAGAATTTAACAAATCATTTTGCTGATGCAGGAAAAAGGGATAAGATCCCCTGCTCAGTTGCCGAAGGGAGCTGCTCTGGAGCTGATCTGACTGGGTCTGCAGCAGAGTAGCAGGGCTCACTGCCCTCAGCTTTTCCTGAGGTGGGGAAATGCCAAGGCTGCAGAGACCTGCCAGGAGCTGGCAGCTCTCATGAAAACTGCTGACAAGGCCTGAGTGCTGCCAGATGCTCCAGTCCTCTAATCATCTTTGTAGCTCTCTGCTAGACTCACTCCAGTAGTTCCATGTCTCTCTTGAACTGGGGAGCCCAGAAAAGGACACACTACTCCAGATGTGGTCTCACCAGGACAGAGTAGAGGGGGAGGAGAACCTCCCTTGACCTGATGGTGACACTCTTGTTAAGTGTTACCCTACCCCAGGGTACCACCAGTCTTCTTGGCCACAAGGGCACATTGTTGGCTTGCTGTTAGATTCTCCACAAGAAGTCAGCAACGTGCATTTGCAGCCCAGAAAGCCACCCTTATCCTGGGCTGCACCAAAAGAAGTGGCCAGCAGGACACAGGAGTGATTCTGCTGCTCTGCTCCACTCTGGTGACCTCACCTGGAGTCCTGTGACCACCTCTGGAGACCTCAGCACAAGAAAGACACGGGTGGATCTGTTGGAATAGGTACAAAAGAGTGGAACACAAATGAGCAGAGGGCTGGAACATCTCTGCTATAAGGATGGACTGAGAAAGTTGGGCTTCTTGAACCTGGAGAAGGCTTTGGTGAGACCTTACTGTGGCCTTTCAGTACATAAAGGGGGCCTATAAGAAAGATGGGGATAATCTTTTTAGCAGGGACTGTTGTGTCAAAACAAGGTGTATTGGTTTTAAACTCAAAGAGGGTAGATTCAGACTAAATGCAAGGGAGAAAATTCTTACAGTGAGGGTGGTAAAACACTGGCACAGGTTGCCCAGAGATATGGCAGATGGTTGGTCAGAGCTCTGAGCAACCTGATGTGGTTAAAGATGGGTGTAAAGGCTTTTCACAAGGTAGATGCTCACTGCAGGGGTTTGGACTAGATGACCTTTAAAGGTCTCTTCCAACCCAAAGCATTCTATGATTCTGTGATCCACTGGTCCCTCAGCTCAGTGGTAGTTCTGCCAAATAATGGGCATACCTCACAGGAATCACTTCTTTATTGCTGATATGAAGCCAGGGTGCTGAATGCAGCTGGGGAGGACTATTGCTAAGCAAGTATAGTGACATTTTTGCTGGATACTTTCTGGGCTGGAAATGAGCTATACCATTAAACCATCTCTCTTTCTCTTTTATTATTGACCTGACCGTTCCACAGGGAGAAAAGTCCTGATCTAAGAAATTTATTCCTTTTTTATTGCTTAACTATCACATGATTTTATCATCTGTGAAACCATGTCAGGAATGATTAGTTCTCTGAGTTTTAACAGCTCTGTTGGAATGTATTTCAGAATGAGCTGCACTCTGCTATTCCCATTAAGGAAATCAGCCTTTAGTCAGGCTGCCCAGAAAGTGGCTGATCCACTACAATTTAGAGTGAAGCTCCTTGGGAAAATGAATTCTTTAGCTTCAAGAGCACAGCTCTGGTTTGGTAACATTCTAGCAGTCCTAAGCTTTTTTTTTTTTTTTCAAATGCCCTCTAAAATATTCCAGCAAATGTTGCTTCTCACCTCTGCAAAGGCATCTAGTTATTAAAAAAATAGGAGTTATTTTAGCTACTGGGAAAAAGAGGACTGATGGCCAACAGAGTAATGTCATTGCTGCTGCCAGTGCAATATGGGGGTACCCATCTGTGTGCAGATGTTATATGGACCTTGCTGCTCTCAAACACAATCTGTATCTGTGTCTTATCAGAGCTCTGGACTCTGGAACCTGTCTCACCTGTTCTCCAGCATCATGGTGTTGGTGGTGTGAAGGCTGCTGGATGTTTATGTGAACCTCTGCCCCTACTCAGCCAGGCCAAGGAGGTGGATCATCTCATGGTCCATCACCCTCCAAGTGATGATGACTTGAAGGACAACAATGGAAAGGTAAGGGCTAAGGACAGAGGGGAACAGGTTTCTCTTTTGGTGACTCTTCATTGCTTAGCACAAGGTGTTACTGAAATCATAATCTTCCTCTCCTGAGGGGTGAATTCCCTTGGGAAGACCTGACAGCTACAGAGTGATTGCTGGAGTGCTTTCCCTGGTGCAGATGTCAGTGGTTGGGAGATGGTGCTGAGGATACACACAAAGCATTCTGTGTGTACAAAGGCCAGTTCAGAGCAGGTCTGAATGGCAGAGCAAGGGACACACCAGTGAACAGATGTAAAGTGCACAGCTGGAAGCACAGCAGCCCAGTTCATCATGCTGAGTGTAAGCAAGGCTGCAAAGCAAAGTGGGAGAGCTTTTTTTTCCTTGGTTACCTGTCTTGCTGTATCTTACAGACCTCTCAGTCTCCACATTTCCATTCATTGTTTCTCCAACTTGTTTTCAAATCACTTCTTGTTTGGACTCACGTGGTCTCAGAATGCAGCTGAGTCCTTCAGAAGCAAAGAAGTGAGAAGCAGCTGCAATTGCTGGCTATGAATTTTAAGAAACATCAAATGACCTCTCACTGCTGGTTAGCACAGATGGTTTTTATTCCCCAACCCTGACCTGTAGGAACCAAACTGGTGATGTGAGCCCTTTGTATGTCTTGAAGCACTCCTGTGACTCATGTGGTTCAAGCAGGGCTTCCTGATCTCAGTTGACAGAGTGTCTTGGAGCAGTGGAAGGTTATGGCACTGAAGTGTTCCACATAGCTGGGTGTAATTGTGCCAGGGTAAGGAAAGGAGCAATTCTTCTGAAGCTACTGGGATGTCTATGAAGCTGCATTAAAGACTCTGATGCTGTGTCCCTGCTGAGGTGTTGTGGATGGTTTACTTAGTTCACTTGATGCTCCATGATGTATTTCCATCCGTAGATCCATGTTACCTTGTGCAAGTCAGCTCAGAAGAAAATACAAGAGAGGAGAGAGAAGGAACTTTTACGTATGAAGAGGGTGAAAGAGAGAGAAAAGGAAAAGTCCTCACAGCTCCCCACCCAGAGTGTTGAGCCTGGAGGTGCAGCTGAAGAAGGTAAGTGGCTGCTCTGGCTGTGGGCCTTGTTGTTCACCTGCTTGCTATTTGCAAAGTGTTACAAATGCCTGTGAAATCAGACTGGAAGGCTGTTACACATGCCTCTGAGTGAAGTTAGAATAGGATTTATTTCCATTTTCCAAAGGAAAACAGCCGTGAAGAGTCTTGTCCATGGCCCACACTGAGTCACTCACAGAATGTCACCTTTCCCCCTTCTGCTATAAAGTCTTTCAGACTGGATAGCTCTGTCTGGAAAACTGCACTGGAGCTTCAGGCTCTGACCATTCAAGGTCAGTTTGGATGGGGCTCTGAGCAACCTTATCTCTGAGCAACCCAATATAAAGATGTCACTCCTTACTGCAGGGGTGTTGGACTTGATGAGCCTTAAAGGTCCCTTCCAACCCAAATGATTCTATGATCACTGTCCCATGATAATGTGCAGCTGTTATGCTTAGAGATGTCTGGGCCAACAAATGGACATTACCCAGCTCCAGCAAGATTTCCAGCCCTTTCAAAGCTCACAGCCACCTCGTCTAGCACTCTCCACTTAAAAGGTCTTTTCCAGTCTCTGCAGACTTTGTCCTACCACCTATCAATGAGACAGTTTCCATTCCTGCCAACACAAGCAAAGCAGGCAGAGAGCGTGCTGGTGCTGCCTTGAGGAGACGAGTCAACAGGTCCTCACTGCCCAGCATTCCCACCACCAGCCAGGGTGGCAGCTTCCCACGCAACTCCTCAGGTGAGCCCACTCTGCTGCAGCCCCCACACCAGCTCTTTCCTTGCACAAGGAGCATAAACTGCCTCATTTCTCAACCACGGTCAGGATCTTGAGTCCAAAGCCTGTGCTGAGGATTGAGAGCAAACCTGCTTTGGGTCCACTCTGCCTTGGTGATACTGGAGCAGTTGGTGCTTATGGATCCATCGGGAAGTTTAGCTGAGTGAATAGAGGAGTGGTAAAGCCTTAATCTCTGGCTTTTGACCATACTGCTAGTCCAAAATACAAGACTGATGCTGGCAGGCAGCAGTAACTGCAGGGCTGAGCTCTGGTGCAGCCTGCTGGGGTGTGCTCCCTGTGCACATCTATTCAACACATTGATTGGCTACTCCCTATGTTGGCTCTCTGCCTGTGCTGCTGCATGGTTCTCCAGGTGGCTTTTCTGCTGTCACAGGCAGGGTCATCTCTGCATGGAAATCAGTGGCTTGGTACAGTCTATCTATTGCACCTCGAGTGCTTAATGGCTTCTAGCTTCTCTCATCCCACTGCCAGCAATGCAAGTTGTGCCTCTTCTGTCACCTCAATATGATGGCTGTGTGTAGCACATCCCCTACAGGAGAGGCTGCCTGGCGCTCCCAGGCTGCTTCCTACCTGCCATAACTACAGTGCAGAGTCCATAGGGAGTCTCATCTCTTCTTCATGAGTAGCCTGCCTCATGCTGTGATCCTGAATAGCATGAGTTAAGAAAAAGGAAGCTAGGAATGATGCTTTGAATGCTCTTTTCTAGCTACTCTGGTGTTGAAAATTGACCTGAACTAGCCTATCAGGGGTCTTTATTACAATTGAATGTAGCTGTGTATAGCTACATACTCGTGCAGTGACATCACTGATATCCAGATTAGTCCTCATCTGAATATTTTGGATCTTTGAGTTCCTCCATCTTCTGTACTTTGTAGAACACACCAAGTAGCATAAAACCCCTACAGAGTCCATAGCAGTTCATCTAGATTCTGTGCAATATTTATACTCAATACTTTTAGACAGCTCAGATGTTTTCATCTACACTTTAGAAAATGAGCTTTTGAGTGCAAGACATGAAATTTTTGACCTAAGGTGCTTTTGATGACAAATAGTTTTCATAACAAATGCATTTGTCATCTGAATTTTCTTATACCTTGTATATTTATCATCAAGAGAGTGTGTTTGCCAACAATTTGCATCTATATTTACATATTTTTATTCTCAATACACATTTGGAAGGCTTTTTTGTCACAACTATCTAGACTAGAAATTGCATTTTTCCACAAGAGAAAGCTTAGGCATTGCACAGTTTGCAAACAAGTACATTTGATGACAAATAAATTTCACCCCAGAATCTTCAAAATGCAGCCAGTGGATACCTCTGAAATGATAAATATTCATAACACTTGGACAAAAACAAAACCATAAACTACTGCTTTCCCAATAGTGTGCTAAAATGTATGCACTCAGCTGCCTGATGTCTACAATATTTGAAGTAAATGGAAACAGAGGCACTGTCAGATTTAGGGGGTCAGGCATCATGGTTCCCTGGTGGTTGCTCCTTGGGGATTCTCCCAAGCCCAGCAGGACTCAGTTGTTCAGGATTGGTGCTGGAGCAGCTGGAGGTGTTTCCTTGGAGAGTTAGAGGGGGCCTCAGTCCCCAGTGCTCCAGGGGGGTATGTGCACATCTCAGGAGCTTACTCCTGGGGTAGCAAGTCTTGTTGAGTGGCACTGGCTCCACTGAGCAGGAGCTCTGTGGCACCATGAATCTGCAAGCTGGCTGTGGTACCTGTATGGGTTTGGGAGCTGGCTCTGTATGTGCAGTTTTCAGATTTAAACTGGGAGCTGGAGGTCACTGGGATTTGTCTGCTGGGGAAAGCAATGAGCCAGACAGCATGGAATTCTCTAAACCAATGCCAGTTTGCACCCATAGGTAATCTTGGGTTGTAGTCTGCTTGGTGGTGGGGTGCCTTCCTCCAGGTATGTAATGCTGGTATCTGACCCTCTACAGCAGACTCACTGCTGCCCATTGCTCTGGGATCCCTGGAGTGGGGAAAGGAGCCAGAGTGTGGGAGTTCCCAGGAAGCCAGACCCTTCCCTCACCCACAGCAGGAGCTGCTCAATGCACTCTCATGGCTCAGCACTGATGACTGGTAAGAAAGCCTCCTGCTCATTTTCTCCTCTCAGTTTAAAGGTAAGTTAGAAAATTTATTTTTTTTAATGTCTGTGAGCCCAAATAGCTCAGATGTCCAAAGGGAACTAGTGAAACCACTGCAGAGCTGTCATGGTATAATGATGTGACAGCAGCCTTTTATTTGCTTTGGTCCATAGAAGTGCTACAGCTGCAGGAGGTCCACGTTGTTTCCTAGCTTTGCCTTTTGTGCCACATCACTGAAAATTAAATCTTCAGGGAAGAGAGAAAGTTGTGAAATGAGATCCCAGTAACAGCCAGCTGGGACTCTGTCTTAGAGACAGGGTACAGGCAGGGTGCAAGAGGCAGAAACAGGGCAGTTTCCCAGTTTCTAGGAAGAAGAAACATAGGGACTTAGTGTGCCAGGGATTTCATAAAGGCTGTCTTGTTTAAAGGCCACAAATTACCCCATCCCCCCTGAACCTGTCTATCTTTTGGATTCACGTATGCCTTTGACTGTCACAGCATCTTGGGACACCAGGTTCCATGATTTAATTAAGTGTCCTATCAGAAGCACCTCCCTTTGTTTGTTTGAGCTGACACCCTGGTAATTTCAGAGGGTGCTGCCTAGTTATCGGGTGGTGAGAAAAATCAATCTTTTTGGTAATTGCCTTCCAGGCAGCAGCAGATGAAGGGACTCCACAGCATCAGATGCCTGGCTGTCTGCCACTCTGAAGTCCTTCTCTGTAGACTTCATGATGTTTCCTTGGCAGTTACTGCAGAGGTAAGTACACTGTGTTGAATTGTGTCCCACATAGAGTAGATCTGTGCTGGTTAATTTACATGTATGCCCTGTGTCTGCCTTCATTACTATTTTTAGACCTTGTTTTTCTAATAGCCATGTCACCTATCTATATGATCTGTCTGTACATATAGCTATATTTACTGGTGCCTGGGGCATCCGTCCCTCTCCTCTTTGAGCTTGGTGTCATTATAATGCAATATGCAAATGCAGAAACTGAGACACTGATCAGGTGATTTGCTGCATCCCAAATCTCTGCCCAAGCTGTAATTAAACACTGAAGCTTTTGCCTCTCAGCTTCTTCCCACTTCCCCCTCCTCCTCAGTATCTTGGGGGACTGACTGCAAGTATTTCTTTAACAGTACTTCCTGATGATGTCTTCTCCTTCTTCCTTTCTGCCTGCTTTTTTGGGAATTTACCATTTCCATTGATGTGCACTTGTGGAATTTTGCACTGCAGCTGCTGGGTGCTCAGAGCAGCCAGGCTGTGGCTTTGCAGGGCAGTTGGGCACAGCTTCACTCTCTTGCCTCTCAGTTAACAGAGAGGTCTTGACCTAAGCTCCTTAATAACATCTGTGACTCTGTATTTCCAACTTGGTACTTGGTGGCCTGAACCAGCTGCCTTATACTCTTCCCACATGATCGGCAAATACATTCAATTTTCCTTTTCTTGCAGAATACAGTAAGACAGCTCATTTCCATGAAAATCAAGCCTTCTATCCAATATCTAATGATGTTGGAGGCTTGAATACCCCTTGGGAGGACTCTTCAAATCTTTCTGTTCGGATATGCAGGACTTGGACACTTCCACTCTGAGATGAGGATTAGAAGAAGCCCTTTCAGCTTAGCTCACCTGATTTTTACATCACTTGTATTTCAGAGGAAATCTCCTCCTCTCAGTTCTACACACTCATGTGCAGAGACATCTTTCAGCTTTCATTTCCCTCTAGTCCCAGATTTTGCTTCCACATGCCCTTCTAGCACTTATGTTGTTCATTTTTATTAAGAGACACAACTGAGCCTGGCAGAAAGAACTACTGGTCTGTCCTTCAAAGTAACTCTCAAACGCAGCACATAACTCTCAGATACTTCTTCCCTAGCCTCGTGGGAGAGCCTTTTGGAGGGAGGGATCACTCCAGAGCTGAAAGCTGTAAAACTCCACTGATTGCAGCTATAATTGTCTGTGATCTCCAGGCAGGGTCCTTGAGAGCCTTAAACCCAATATCTGTGGGTCTCCTGAGTCGACAGAACTACAGATGGGCACAAGCCTCTGATGTGAATTAGGCTGAAGACTTGAGCCTGTATTTTGTGTTTCCTGATTGAGTTCTCAAACTGTCAGTGCTGCATTTTTAGACTGGAGGAAAGTTGTACTTTTCCTCTAGCTTGTCTTTATGAATTGTGTCTTTCTAGTTGAAAAACAGCCCTTGCTTTCATTTGTTCATTGTTGTGTTTTCAAGAAAAGGGCCTAAAATCCAGCAGTGGACACTATGGGCCTAGTAGCACACTCTGTTCTAGGTGAAACACTGTTTTTGAGGCCTGCGGTCTCATTAGAATTGTATTGTACATGTAGGCCTGAGGCCAGAGGAGAAGTTGGTATCTGATACCAACTGTGTTTCTGTGCTTGTGGTCTTTTTGTACTCTTAGCATTCCACCTGAACACAGAGAGCAGTCTTGATTCCTGGGACTTTTGTCCAGGGAAACTGATGTTCTTGACAAGGTTGTTCTCACATTTCCCATTGTGATTTATTTCCCCAGGTGAACAACCTCCGCTCAAAGGTGTCTCGATTTGCAATCTTCACTCTTGGAGAGCTCTTCAGGACCATGAAGCAGCACATGGACCATGAGGTGGATGAGGTTGCTCAGGTCTTGCTCCAGAAGATGGGAGACTCCAGCGAGTTCATTCAGAAAGCAGCAAATCTGTCCCTGGGAATCATGTCAGGAAGCGTGACTCCTGCACGAGCAATGACCACTCTCATGGCTAGTGGAGTCCAGTATGTTGTTCTTAGTGATGTCCTTCACCTTAGACTGTGTGGGGAGGGGGAAGGGACAGCAGTGACTGCTCTCGTGGCTAGTGGAGTCCAATATGTTGTTCTTTTTAGTCATGTCCTTCACCTTACCTTGTGTGGGGAGGGGAAGGGACAGGAGGCAGAAGGGGAATGATGGGAGGGAAGGGTCCCTTCTCCTGCATCTTCTGTGAACTCAGTGATTAGGTTTTCTGATCAACCCTGTTTCCTTCCTCTTGTTATCTGCTTCTGCCCTACTGCAGCCTATTTGTTCTCACAGTCTGTCAACATGGTGACTGATGGGGAAGTGAAAGTCCTGCAAAGGGTGGTGATATCGCTTTGTGGCTTTGTGGGAAGAGGGACAATGGCAATTCCAGCAGTGAACACCCTTAGATATTTCACAACTCTAACCACAGAGGCTCTGGGAAAGCCCATGCATCATCATTAGGCCATTAACCCGAGAAATAAGGAGGCTAATTGCTGAGACACAGAGCACATTAGGGAGAGCCTGCTGAGCGAGGCATGGCCTGCACAGTAAGCACAGCTTCTGGTGACAGGAGTCTGACTGTCATGTCTTTAGAGCTCCATTTTCTATTCAAATTGATGCTCCCTGTTAGCCTTGAGAGGGTGAGTCAACATATAGACAGGTTGACTCCCATGGGAGAGCTGAAGCAAATGCCTTAAAATATTATTGCTGGGCCTGATGGTCATGTCAGGAAGCATTTCAAATGGGCACACTCCAGAAAAGACAATCTGGCTAAAAGGACTGCTACCCTTTCTTCAGCTTTGGAAGAAACTAAAACATTCAAATGTACCTCTTGCCAAGCCTCAAAGAACAAACTGGCTGCATTGCTGGATATTCTGCAGCATTGTGCCCCACAGGGGTTTCCCACCCATTTGTTTTTTTCAAGGATTTGCAGATTTGGAGACAAGTGTGTGGAATAAGCCTCCAACCTGCTGCAGCTCTGTCTCTGACAAGTCAATGTGAATTGTCTTTCATTTCCCACTACCTTAGAGTTAATTCAGGAAAGAAAATGAGTATCAGATAGCCCAGGAAGATTGAATTCCTCTCTCTTCCTTGTAGGTAGTCCCTCTGAGCAACGACAGATTTGTGTTTATCTGAGGACAAAGTCTTCTGCAGGTGGCTAAAACTGCCTCTTTCCCTCAGCAATGACAGGAGCATGCTGTGACCAAAGCCCCTGCTCCTGACCCTCTCGTTTTCCCTGCTCCAGTGTTTGTTCTCTCGTTTCCAGGCACCCCAATGCCCTGGTGAGGCAGTGTGCAGCCAGACACCTACTGACTGTGTTTGAGCAAATTGGAGCCAAGAAGCTCCTGTCAGGCAAGCCTGTTGTCACTGACCTGTTGGTGGGCACACTGGTGAAGCTTGCTCAAGACTCTCATCCAGACACAAGGTGATGATCTTCATTTCACCTCCTAAAACATGAGAACTGTTTGATGTCTGGCTAGAAATGATAAAATCATGGAAGAGTGGAAGGTAAAGTAGTATTAAGAAAGTTACTTCACAGTGTGGATAATGTCTGGAAAATGCCTGTACTGGGTAACATAAGGTTGTTCATCAAGAAGGACAGATGCCAAGTTCCTGTGACCTGAATGATTCTTTCTTTAGATCAACTGAGCTCAGATGAGTCAGTCAAACAATTCTGTTTGATCTTATGTGTGCAATGCAAAGCTGAAGTGTTTGCCATGGGTCATCACTAAAGAATCCAAGCATTTATTTCCAATAACATTAAGACTGTCCTAGAAAAAATCCTGCTGTCTTTCACCAATGTATTCAGTCTTCCTAAACCTCTTCTGTAGATTTTATTGCTTATTATAGTCACAGATTTTTCTTCCTAATCATCATATAGTGTCATTTCTGTGATTGGATGACCTCCAAATTTCCTCTTGAAGACAGCTGGAAATTCCTAGTAGTAAACCACCCCAAAACCTGAAAAGTACCCCTTTCTTTATTAAATTCCCATTAATAGGTGGCAAGAACACATGAGTATCTAGCCACCCATGTGCATAACATGTAGTATAGAATAATAAATAGGAAGCATGAAGTGATTTATCCTCAATCCTCTGGCAGTTAAATGAAGGAAAAATACTGGGCAAGGGCAGCAAGACACTGCAAATAAGTCATGACAGCAAAGCAGGAGATGTGCTTCCCTTATCCTATGGGATCCCACAGAAGTATACCCTCAGTTTCATAGTGAAGTTGCATTTTGCTCTTACCCTGTGTTCTCCTCTTGCCTCTTGTGTTTGCCTGGCAGCATTATGGCAGAGATGGCAAGTGGAGGTAAATATCTCTCTGGTGAATTGGTGACACCTTCTCATGCAGCTATAGCACACGACGAGTTGAAAATAGCAACTTCTTGTGTCAACACTTTTCCTTTGTTTATTCACAAAGGAGAAAAGACAGTAATAGTCTCTATTCATTTCTCTCCTGTGTTAGGTATTATGGAAGGAAGATGCTGAATATATTGATGAGTCATGACAAATTTGATAGGTATTTGAAAGAGTCTGTCCCCTCACGTGACTTGCAAGATGTTATGACAAGAATTAAGCAGAAAGTAAGTGCTTGGCAGGAGAAATATCTCCATTATGCAAGTACTGAGATTGCTAATATGAGTTTAAACATCTTTCTTTATATAATTCTTTTTCTGCTGAATCATTTTGCTCCTGGGAATGACCTGTTGACCCTCATTCTGTTTATCTGTAGACAGTGAAGGAACTAGTATCAATAGAAATAAAGTGGGTGTATTCTGAAAATCAATCACAAACAAGAAAGAGGAGAAGGAGAAAATTATTTTACCTTTAAGCATAAAAACCCTCAACACTAGCCCCCAGCCCCATAAAGCTAAGGTAGTGACAATAGTGCTTCTGAAGATAGTGGAGTCTTTGCAACAGATGAAGTAGTAGTGCCAGGAAAATGTCCAAATATACAAAAAAAGCATGAGGAAATCCTAATTAGTACATATATTGTATGTATTCTGGGAATACTGCCCTGCTGTCATGCACTGTGGAACTGGGAGAAGCTTTATGAATTCAGCATCCAGTGGAAAATCACCTCCTTTTTTTGTTTGCTCTCTTTTTTATTTTTTGTTTTCTTTGCTTGTTTGTTTTCCCTACTCCTTTCTGTTACATTCTAGAAAGGAATGTGCCTTTGTGGAGGAAAAGGGAAAGAGTGTGTGAACCAAATCAACTCCCAACACAATGGGCTCCAGAGAGTCCAAAAGTTTCCTGATACTCCAGTCCGTCCTTCCTTCCTTCCTTCCTTCCTTCCTTCCTTCCTTCCTTCCTTCCTTCCTTCCTAGCAATTACATCTTTTTTTTCTTCTATAGATTAATGTACTTTTTAAAAATTATTTATTTATTTAATATATATGTGCCTGCACAGGGGATAGAAGATCATAAGTGTGAATGTGTCAAGGACTCCAGGAAGTCTGGGAAGAGCAACTTGGTGATGGGCCAGGACAACCTGCCTTCTGCTGCAGGGTAAAGAGCACTTCTGTTACACTTAACAAAGCACATCACAAGTTTGGCATGTTTCTCCTTCAGCAACATTTTTCTGATGGAGAGGAACTGTGCCAGAGACTCTTTCTACCTGTTGTAGAGACAATTTTCCAGAATAATTAATTTCCTTATCATACAGACACCTCCTGTAAGATGAGACATTTAAACTTGGAATTAGCATCTATTTTTTTTTTCCCCACAAAGGGATGCTAGATGAGTACCTGGGAAAACATGGGAAGATAAATGAGATGAATCTCATCCTTGGTGCCTTGGTGATAACATCACATGCAGATTGTCTCCTGTAATGATTGTTGTGAGATCAAAGTTGCTTTTCAGATCAGGATCTGGCTGAAACACATCATTAGGAAGTTTCCTCCATATGTTTTCCTCACAATTAGCTGAAGATATTATCACCAGAAGGTGTTACCTTGTTTTGTTTTGCAGTTTGAAGTCTGGCTCTGATGAACTTGCCTTACCCCATCAGCCCCGACACACATCACGTCGAGCTGTGGAAAGAAGTGATCAGCTCAATGAGCTTTACAGGCTCCTGACAGCCAAGGAGTTTCAGACACGGATGGAGGGAGTGCTGCTCCTCCTAAATTACAGCAAAAGCAGCTCTGAGCTCATCTCCACTAACATTGTCCAGGTATGCAGGTCCTTTCTCATTAGCTTCCTTCCCTAAGCTGTACAAGTAGTTAATTCAATGTGTCTTGGCACCACATACTATTTGTTTGGGACAGGCTGGCCCCTTCTCACCCAGATAATTTAATGCAACTCCAGGCTTCAGGGCAAGTAATTTCAGTCCAGATGTATATCTCTGGCAGGTGCCTATTGGTGCTGTTCATGAGATGATGACAGAAATTACTGTTGCTTACCTTCTGCTGTCTGCTACTGCCAGTTAGGTTGAAATAAAGGGGATCCAGCCACTGAAAGCTTGGCAATCATTCCCTAGAAGAAAAATGGGTTGGGATGGAGAAGAGAAGTAGAAGGCTGGGTTGATTTAAAGGATGCTCCTGTACCCTTTATCTTGTCTTGCAGAGACACAACTCTGCCTGTTCACTTCCATCCTCATCCCTTGCAAGCTTTGGAAAGAGTGTTCTCACCCTTCCTGGGGTTCTTTTTTTTCTCCTTCCCTTTGGAAGGAGGAGGTAAATGGCTAGAGACAGATATTTTCTTTCTTCTCCTCCCAACAGCTGCTTTTTTTTTTACAGTTTTCCAGAAGATTGTACCTGATAATGTGGCTGTCAAGGGACTGAACTTGCTCTAATGAGAACTGCACAGCACATTAAACTTCAGAAGTTTACCTGTTAGCTAGACAAATGGCCTCAATCCTGAAGAGTTCATCAGAGCCCTGCACTACTCCAGATGCAGGTTCTAAGACAAATGAAACAAAACCTGGATCTCATCCAGCCACAGAAAACTGTCCTCAGTACTTGAGACAACTTTACAGAAACACAGACACTGAAAATTCCTGCTTTCCTACATCTATACCAATGATACTATTTTGCATTACTAAAATGGCATTAATTTAATGATCTATATGTAAAGAGAAACACATTATAAACTATCCTGTCCCCACCTAAAACTCCTAATTAAACATGAAAATCCTTTCAACCAGCATGAGTTTCTGCAACCACTACAGTGAGTAGCCCACAGGAAAACAGGGAGATTATGCTAAGAAGCTCTGACCAAACAGAAAGGATTACATTCATTTTTTACATTGCTGGGGCTTGTTCTTACCTGCCTTCTTGAAACAAAGACATTTTAATCCATTCTTCATGTTGTTGTTTTTTTTCTTGACAGATTTTTGATGTCTTTGTCCTGAGAGTTCAGGATTGCAACAAGAAAGTGAAACAGAAGGCACTGGAAGTGCTGGCTCTGATGGTGCCCACACTTGGAGATGCCTTACACCCAGTGCTGGTCTCTCTGGTGGGAGCAGTGACTGACAACCTGAACTCAAAGCAAGTGGGGATTTATGCTGCAGCTGTGAACGTGCTGGAGGCATTCATTGCTCATCTAGGTATGACTAACCTCTGACACTGACTCCTCACCTGAGGCTTCTCCATCTTGGAGTCAAGAGAACACAGTCTGTTGATAACTGTTGTCCTCTGTGGAAATGTCTAACTGCTGCAAGATACCTGTGGGCATTCTTTGTGTCCCAATCTGTTGTATCACATTGTAATGTGCAGCTGAATGGATGCTGCTTATCACCTGGATCATGTCTGGTTATTAGTTCAGTAGAAAGGACATTATAGGGATTATTTTATTT
Source organism: Ceyx melanurus (assembly GCA_024611195.1). Lineage (NCBI taxonomy): Eukaryota > Metazoa > Chordata > Aves > Coraciiformes > Alcedinidae > Ceyx > Ceyx melanurus. The sequence goes on from JANHGL010010195.1 coordinate 25,041, forward strand.
ATTATTATTATATATTTTTTATTTATTATTTATTTTTAAGTTCCTGCTAGAAGAGCACAAGGGAAGTCTTAAACCATATGGGCCACTGCAGGTTGTGCAGCATGTCTTCTGCTGCCTACCAGGGGAGTGCTGAACTCTCAGGGATGCTCATTTCATCTGGGAGCACCTCCCCTGCAGAGTGCACCTCCATCCCTTATCACCATCCAAAAGCTCTGTGTTTGCATGCAGTGGACTGGGAAATACACTGTCATGTTCCTTCATACGTCATACTACAGAAGTCTATATTTTTGTTTTTACAATTCATCAAAACAACTGTTAACAGCTGCTTTTTTGGTCTGTGTATTTGCAATTCTTCCCTGGTGGTCTGCTCTAGAAACAGTGTATGTGGATCACAGCCTGTGGAGATACTGTCCTGAAGCTTGCTCCCTGCTTCCCCTCACCTGCCACAGGTTTCAGTTTGGAGGCAGTAACCTAAAAAATAAGGGAATCAGCAAAGGGATTATACTACAATTTTTTCCCCTCACCTCAGTTTTATGGTTGATGTTAGAGATTCACAGCAGTGAGTACAAGGATCCACAACTGGGGATTCTCTAAGTGAAGCAGGGAGTGTTGGGGTTGGCTGCAGCCTGGGGACACAGTTGCAAACCATGCCTAAGCCTATAGCAAGTGTCTTGGTGACCCTATGCACCAGTTTCCAGACTTGAATGTGTAACAGCATTTCTCCAGAGTCCCAGGAGCCTTTAACTCTGCTTCTTGTCTGCTTTGCTACAGAAGGAGCTGAGCAATAAATCCTGGAGTGCAGCTTTGCTAGAATTCAGGGACAAAAGAATTTTTGGAGGTTATTTGAGCCCAGTTTGACTTCCCAAATTAATTGCTCTGCTGTTGGCCTGAAGGGACACTGGCCCATCAGTGCTTCTGCAGAAGTGCTTCCTGGAAGGCTCTACATTATAATGTACCAGGCATTAGCTGGTCCTGTCTATTTTCCACCTTCCTTTTTTTTGTCTTTTTATTTTATTTTTTTTTTTCAAAAGGGAATTTATGATTTGCCAAGTTCATTTCTTTAGAACAAACAGGTATAAATCCAGCCATAAATGATGGCTTGTTCCACATCTTGTTCTGCATAGGGCAAGATTGCTATAGCCAATAACTACATAGCCAAGGTCTGCTGTAAATTCCCTTGCCACACAGATTTATGGCAGCTCAGAAAAATGCAGCACTTGGTGAATATGCCTGAAAAATTTAGTGTTGAAGATGCAGGTCTTAAAGGGGAATTAACAACTTTCTCCACATGAACTGCTTTGCAAACTTGGTGAATTTTCTGACCCACTGCTGTTCTGTGTCCCAAGTACAGGGTTGTTCATGTGAAGGATGTGAGACCTTTACTGCTTTTGGCCTGTGCCCATTTTTTTGTGGTGCCTGGGAGAAGGTTAGGAAGAAGTTGCAGAATCCTGCTAACAGAAAAAGAGCAAACAGATCCCTTCAGGGTTTTGTGTGGAGCTTTCTGTCATTCCCTCCTTGCCAGTTCTGGGAGACCACTGTAAATTTTCCATGCTGGCAGATGTCAGAACAGAAGTAAGTTACATCTCTCTCTCATCATACTGACTTTACCTAGAGACAGGTTCAAGCAAACAAGGCAGGATATATTTTTGTTTATTCTATTCATTTTTTATGGACATTTGCAAAAATTCATACAGGCAACTGAATCACAAATATTTCCAACACCTAGGGCTTTAGTGGGGGAGAGAAGGCTCTACTGGAAAAATGCATGAGCAAAACCTTCCCATATCCTTTAAAATTGTCTGTCTTTAATGGCAAATGACAACCCCATCCATTTAGAACTCTAAAGGATTGTGCAGTGCTCTCAGCTTAAAGTAAGCATAACATCTTTCCCCATTTCTCCACTGAGTTTCACAGCTAAGAGCCCAGCTATTGCTCCACGACTCTGTCTTGACATGCCTCAGATCCTGAGTTTTAGATGAGGTTTCCTCATCTGTCACATGTAATGATCCATGCAAAGATGCAAGCTGGTTAGAATTCCTTCATCACTTGATGTAGAAACAACAACAAAAAAATAAACCAAACAAGCTGCTTCCCCTGCAAGTCTCCAAGACCAAAATTCAACCTACAAACAAATTTCCTTCCAAATACTGCCTGAATAATTTATTTAGCTTAACCCTGACACTGGCTTGAACATCCCCCAGCTGAAAGCCAGACATAGCCTAATAATATCTGTGATTCTGTGATAGCCATTAGCTGTGACCTGGGACCCTAATTCCACTTGAGGGAGCCACATTAGGGCATCTACACATGGTGTCAAATCAGCAAATCCTGTCATGAAGGAAATGCCCTTCAGATGGCCACTGTCTGATGCCAGGGCCTGAAGTCAGTAGCTTGTAGAGGAACCAGCCCTCTGCAAGAGGGGAGAGGACATTTCCCCTCTATGCATTAAGGCAGCAAACTGGGGAACCCAGTGGAAATGAGAGTGTGGAGAGGTAGATTCTTCTGCTGTTTGTATTGTAAATGCTTGGCTGCCTGTCCTTTGGCCAACTGGTTTAGTTAATCTGTAGTGCAGATAATTAAAGCAGAGTTAATAAGAACTGAACTGCCTGCTGCCTTGTTTTCTCTAACAGCCATGAAAAGCTCCTCCTGTCTTTAGGTCTCTCAAGGCATCCAAAGTAATGGTTGGCTAAATTTGTTATTGACTTAAGCTTTGCTGTTTCCAAGTGCACAGGGTATTTGAAACCCTGAAATTAAAAGTCAAATAGTGCTTGGACATTTCTTAAAAAATCGAGCAAACATCAGTTCCCCTTCACCCACCAATAACCCAAGTGTTCCCCTGAAAATCTAGGTAGATACCAATATTAACAGTGAATTAACATTCTGTGCTCCTTTGAGATCTCCAGATCTCAGGGCATTTCTTGGGAAGCAGCCTCTGTGATGTAACTCCACGGGGAGGAACAGCAAGTGTGAAACACCTTCTGCCAGCACTGCAAAAGCATGAGGCAAAAAGCAAAGTGTCTGTTTAAAAAGGTGAAAGAGAAGAGTGTAATTAGCAAAGCAGAAGCTTAATTAGGATAGCAGGATCAATTCTTTACTGTAAGCTTGCAAGAAGATCACTTGGGATTTCCTTTTCCTGTCGTGTGAAGGGGAGCAGTGAGTAGCAGAGCTCTGCTGAAAACCAGTGTGGGACTTGGCTCTGTAGTGGGTCACAGAGCACTGGGTTGCCTGCTTTACTGGTGCATCTGCCAGGAATCATGGCACATCCCATGTGCCTTCTGCCTCCAAGAAAGGTTTTGCTTGGCTTGTCAAAATGGTAAGGCCAGAGGCTTGCAGCCTGCACAGTAAAACAAGATCCCAAATCAACAACAGGCAACACAGGAAAAACAAAACAAAAAACCAGGAGACAGTCAAGCACTGGGAAATCAGTTTTCCAGTCTCTCTGCCAAGACCTGATTTCCCAGATGTTACAAAAGCCCCCAGGAACGGATGGTGTTGGCATTGAGCAGTAATTCTCTCTTGTAAGAGTAACTTGGAGCCTTGCCCATAGATCCCACCAGGTAGCTTAAAGATTTAACACCAGCTTATCCTTAAATGTGGATGGATATGTGGATTTTTGAGCCTTCTAACCCTTTTCCTTAGGGGAGAGAGTGGGTCACTTCTGCAAAGCCCCAGAACACCAAAGTTTTTCACTGTTTACACATGATTTCAATTTTGAGGGCCTTGGGGTGCAATGTTTAACCCAGCTCCTTGTGCACTGGTCAGGTTTGGATTTACAAATGTGAAACAAGAGCTTTTCTGTTTGAATTTAAAATTCTCCCAAGTAAGCTGGAGGGGAAGAAGATGAAAAGGACTCAGAAACAGGCAGAAATTTATTTTACAAAATGCAGTTACCTCTGCCCTCCACTTCCCCCCTGTCCTTTTATTTTTTTCCTTATAAATTCAGAAGAGTGAGCAGAAATAAATGTTTCTCTTCCAGATAACACATTGCTGCTGCAAGCCTTTGCCCACCAAGTGCGTTACCTCAGTGGCCAGGCTCTGCTGGATGTCACAGACCATTTCTCAGGTACTGCCTGCTTCAGCTTATCTCCACTTCTAGGTCAAGAAGTCTTTGGAGGCAATGTTTAGAGGGAATGCCTCTGAATAGTAAGTGCAGTAGCTTATCAAACACCAGAAAGTCCTGCATTTGTCCCTCCTGCAGGACCCACATGGTGGGTTATCTGGCAGGGGTTTTCCTGGCTGCTGCAGGAGGGCAGCAGTGCTGAGCTCTCACTAGGGTGTCTCAGGACTTGCCTCCAGGAAAGAAAGGGGTTAAAAATAACCTGTCTGCCTCCTCTCTTGGAAGGGAAGAGCAGTAAAAGTTGTGGGTGCCTGTAAGGAGTCCCTTTATCTAAAAGTGAATGACCATCCTTAAGAAAAAAAAATGTGGTAAGTGGTATTTCAGAGGATCAGTTTGGTTTGTCATCACACGATTCTTGTTTTCCTTTTGAAAGCTTTTGAGACTGAATCCTGCAGAGCCTGCAGGTCAGAGCACAGGTGAAAACTCAACACGTGTATTACTGACAAGGACTTTGTGCAAGGCAGGGTTTGGGGGCAGAGGAGCAGAAGCAAGCAATTCAGCACAAGTCACTGAGGTTCCTTGCCTGACTTGCAGATATGACATTGAACTCTGAGAATTTTGAGATGTGTAAACAGCCTATTTCTATATCAGCAGTGTCTGACACACTGCAAATGCAGCTGATAATTGATTTATAATCGTGGCTTGCTATGCCAGCCATAGCCAAGGAATGGAAAAAATGATAATCCCAATATATACTAGAGAAGACTATTTATAGCCTCGCTTCAATTAGGGCTAAATCCACTGCTAATTATGCCAGCATCTTTTAATCTAAGGTTTAATACACTTGCTTCCTCATTATGAATCTCAAAAGGGCTTGTTTAGCCATAGTGAATGTAAAAGGGCCTTTAAAGATAATTCGAATAAAGTAAATCTCCATAAACATAGAATTTAGTTTTACAGTTATTTTAATCTCTTTTTCAAATAAAGCATTTGAACATAAATTGGGACTGCTTTAGAGGGAGCAGATGTTCTCTCTGGGATTTAGTGGGAGCAGACAGCTCTTTCTCTTCTGAAGCTCTGCAGTGACCGCTGTGTTTAATAGCATTTAAACTCAAATTAACTCCCATTTAAAAATAGGTACCATAACCCTTTTCCTGCTTACCAGAATGGTTTTTACATACTTTCAGGAGCTGTTTAAGTGTCAATGAGTGATGCTAGATTAACAGCACTGAGAAAACGAAGGTCTTTCCACAACAGAATAGTAAATGGTTACTGCACATTTCTACTGAACAGAAAATAAGAAGTGTTGTCTCCATAGCATTAAGGATTTTGATCTCTCAGCAAGATCTGCCATGCAAAGAGCCTATTGACAGTAGAGCTTTGTATTTAACATAGCTCAGTTCAGAAAATGAGCTGTAAGCAGACTTGAGAGAATGAGAGGAAATGCTTGTTTTTTGTTTACATTTCAGCCCCCTGTGTAAGATTTTTCTCTCCATATTCCCCTGTTTCAGGGAACATTGTGAGAATCAATGCCATTAAAGTGGTGAGATCCTCACAAGCTGTGGCAATGGGGTCTGGGAAATGATCCAAGACATCCTGAAGTTTCAAACATTTGTTCATTAGAAGCCACCAAGTATGAGGGGAAAAAAAAGCTCAAATTCTGCCAAAGGTATCAGTCAGTTGCTGCTGTTTCTAATAAAACTGTCAAGCAGAACACACATTTTGTGGGCTGGAGTTGTGAAGTGTGGTACTGTCCCACCAAGTGCTGTGTGCCACCAGGCAAAGGGAGCTGCCAGGTTAGACTTCTGGCATTTTTCACCAGAGGTCCCAAAAAAGTATCCATCCATCCTTTCTCTCAGGAATCTTTCCATTACCTCTCTAAGCTGCATTTCAAAATCTTCAGCTGATGGTTTAGGCAACTTCTTAATCAAAATAAACAGTGATTTAATAATAATTTAAAAATAAAATCATTTACAAAATAATTTACAAAATAATTTACAAAATAGGTGTGATTCCTCTAGCTAAGTCTGTTATAGATACAGAGGCTCTGATTTGGAGAAGTTAAAGTGTTCTGTGCAGTGGATGATCAGCAGCTGTTGCCCATGTTGGGTCAGCAGGCTCTTTTCACTGCCTGATACTGACCAGAAGAGGCTTCCAAGACCCAAAAGGAAAGGTAGGTGCTTATTTGCATTCAGGTTGTGAAGAAGCTTGTCCCTCTCCCCCCTGGCAGTGCTTGTGGCATCTGTTCACCCTCGGAACCCCAGAGCCATCGAGCGCTGGGTGCTGCCCGTGCTCTGGTTCTTCCTGGGACACCCTGTCCTGCCTCTGAGAAGTGGCAACACCAGGGCTGTGGTCACCAAGCTGGCAAAGAGCCTCTACAGAGTGATGGGCTCCAGGCTGAAGGAATGTGCCACCAGCCAGCCTTTGGAGGTGGTGAAAAACCTCTGGGAGATTTTGAAGCTGAACATGCAGTGAAGAAGGCACCGTGTGCTCCAGGAAGATGAAGAGGTGCTGAGTGGAGGCACAGCTGGTACTGGGTTTAGTCTCTGTCTTTGAAGAACTGGATTTATCCTGCAGAGCTGAAAGCTTATTTTGGTAGTATAGTAGTATGTTGTATTTTGATGTAGGCTTTTATAAAATAATAAACTAGGATGTAATATAAAAATTTGAAAAAGACTTTTATTTTTTTAAGTTCTCTATCTTTCACTCGTGTTCCCTATGAAACTTGTGTAGATACCAAAAAAATAATCCCTCGTGTAAATGCAATTTATAACTCTAAAATGGAGAAGAATATATGTATAGACATGCTTAGAAAGGAAAGCTGTGCATCTATACACATCTATATATTTCCTTAATAAATAAAGATGGGCTTTGGAAGCACTGGGTCTGTAGGGTTAATGGCTTGATTTGGGAAGCAGAGCATGGGAGGGCAGGCCCTGGTAGCCCAGAGGACATGTGATGGGGTGATTGGATGTCGTGCATCTCTCTGGATATACCAGTGTATGCCATTTACCCATTTACAAGTCTCTGAAAGTTGCTGCTGCAATGTCAGACACCTGAAATGCCCATGTCAAGCTCAGACCTCCCATCCCTTGACAGCAGAAATCTCCCCATCTGCACTGAAATGTCCCTCCCATTTAGGGGGTGTATCTTGGCTGTAGTCCCCTGTGCTCCCCTGTGCACTGAGGTGATGTGGCAAGGTGACCAAGGCTGCCTCCCAGCTCCTTTGGGCACCCTTGCAGAGGTGCAGGAGAGCAGCTTGGGGCAGGGGCTGTGCCATCTTGCAGGGGATGCTGGGTGACACACGAGTTGCTGGGCAGTGAGTGGGCTGAGTGTGTCCTCCAGAAGCTGGGGGAAAATAAGCTGTGGGCAGGCATTGTGTGACATGTATATAGATATATTTTTAATGTATACATTTTCTAACTGTCTTTTTTTTTTTTCCTCTTTTGAGAAGTGGTGAGTTTGTCTCATGTGGACCAATAAAGCACTTCTGAACCTGAGATTCTGGAAACAGAGTGAGGAAGGATGTGTCAGTCAACCACCATACAAAGGTTTGGAAGGACAAGGGGAGATGAGAGATGAGAGATAGGGCTGAAAGCAGCAGATGTTGCTGCATCTCCATAGTCAGATATGAAAGGAGAGAAGCCCGATATAGAATTCATAGTTCATATAATCAATATACTGGCAGAGTTTTGAAAATAATTAAAATGGAAGTTACAAGGAGAAGAAAAAATAGGTCAGTAAGGGCATGAAATGTACTGTGTCCATGGAAGGTTAAAAGAACCTTCACAGGTTCTTGACAGGTACAGGACCTTGTATGAAGCTCAGAGGCCAAAGGGTGATCTGCCCAGCCCAGAAATGTTGGGGTCTTATGTTTATTTGCTGCACTGTTTGGTACAACTAAAGCTGTACAGGACTCCAGCTTGCCAGATAATACTGTTGCATTGGGTCACCTCTTAAGGAATCTCTTAATCTCTTTTTAGGTCAGTACTAAAGTGGTAAAAGCATTTAGTAGACTCTTCAAAATGTGATTTGTTCTGTTTTCTGTTATTTTTTTGGGGAGGGGGTTATTTCCCAACTTGTGGTAGTACATATTGGAATTGGCATCTTGAAAATGTTTTCTAACAGTTTACCAAAAAGAGGAACAGCCTGGTAGCCTGCAGTGGTTTTGCAGGTATGTTTTGTTTCCTCCACTTCAAAAGCTGTTCTTGCTGTTTCCCTCCTCTGCAGATCTCTCCTTCTGGAGCCCCATGAATCATAGAATGGTTTGGGTTGGAAGGGACCTTGAAGATCATCTAGTTCCAATGCCCTGGCCATGGGCAAGGACACCTTCCAATAGAGCAGGATGCTCAAAGCCCCATCCAACCTGGCCTTGAACACATCCAGTGGTGGAGCACCCACAACCACCCTGGGCAATGTGTTCCAGTGTCTCATCACCCTCATAAAGAAGAAAATTCTGCTCAGCACAGCCTGCTTTTGCTGGCCTGAATAAAAGCTCTGCTTTTACTTTCTCTTTGGCTGAACCTGGGGGGCAAGTTTCTTCCCTTCTGCACACCATATGAGGCCTCTCAGAGCCTGTTTTGATGCATTTCATTGTGGCACTTGCAAAGTAGGCTTAAAAAGTAACCCATCTAAGTGGATTCTTAACTCTCTATTGGCCTCAAGTGGTGCTTTTGCACAGACTGTTCCCCACAGTAAACAAGAACAAAGCTTGTCTGCTAGTACCTATTTTTCTGTGTAGGTGCTTTAGTTTTTTAACTCTCCAGCTGAGACAGATTCCCCATGAGAGGGGCACTCCTACCACAGCAGATCCAGTTTAGCTGATAATGGGACTGTCTGCCTTGACAAGCAAAGAGCTTAATGGGTAGTTGTTAACTCAGCCCAGGTGAGCTCTCCTGCCACATGGTTGCACAGATGCACTTCCCTGAAGTTATTAAGAGGCTACTAAGGTTTTTTTTTGGAGGCTATAAACAAAAGGCAGAGCAGTGCTGGGCCTTCTTCCAGCACTGAAAAGCATTAGCATCTATAATTTTTCTAACTTATTTTTATTATACTCTTATTACATAAGCCTCAGCAGGGAGGAGACTGCAGGCTGTGCTTGCAGAGCCAGTTTAAGTCATTGAATTAGTACATTTAATGTGCAGTGCATCTGCTAACCCCCAGGAGTTAGTATAGCAAAAGAAATGTATTTCAATTTTACACATTGGCTTACTCTTACCCTACATCTTGCTAGGCCCCCAGGACAGACCCTGGCTGCCTCAGATGGTTCCTCCTGCCTGCTGAAGGTAAGAGTTGTCATCAAGGGAAGGGGGGGGAGAAATGGTAACATGATTTCTACCATGAAGGAGTGAAGAAATCTTATATTCCCCTAGAGAACAGTAGGAGAGTGGTGTTTGTGCCATCTCCCTGTGCAAGGGGGCATTAGAGCTCTGGAGCTGCATGAGCAGACAAACTCTGAATCCCCTCTGCAAAATTCATCCTTTCCTCAAATGGGCATTTTATTCTTGCCAGGAGTCAAAGCACATGCCTGGTGGCAAGGCTCAGCTACTCCTCAGAGTGCTTGTGCCATGCAAGTGTGTTAGCTGGGCCCCAAGACTCCCCAGGGAAATGCAACTGCAAACCCATGGAGGAATGTGAATGCAGGGAAGTGCCAAGGAGACTTTAAGCAGGGGGATGGTATGGAAAAAGGAATGGTAAGTAGGGAGTGTGGGCAGGGAGGAAGGTCAAGGAAGGAAGGGTGGACCTGAAGTATGGTGCAGAGGCTGAGGAAACCTGTTGTATAAATAATGTTGCTGCTGTGGTGAGAGGTGGAGCAGAGAATTAAAGACTGCACCTGAAGGGAGCTGTTTTTGCAGAGGTACAGTGGGAGTCATGCAGTGTAATAAGGTGATTCTAGTAGAACTTGCTCTTGCCAAGGTTAAAGGTGGATTTGGGAGGCAGCTGCTGAAGTTTCAAGTGGAAAGAGGAGGGCTGCACTGAGATGGCTATTTTCATCCTTGATAAATAGTGATGATGGAAATGAAAGTGGGTGCATTACTACCAAATCTCTGACAGCTGACACTGAATCCTGATACTGGGATACTGCCTTTGATAGAGGCAGAGGTGAGAAAGCCACTCTAGTTAAAATTAGAGTTGACCTGAACCTTTAAGCTTCCACTCTGCCTTGGTATCTTCAGCTGAAAGAAAAAAACCAGAAACACTTTTTGACCAACAAAATGCTCCTGTCATTAAAAGCCCCTCCCCCTGTAGCTCTTCAAATGCAACTGGCTCTGATAAAGGAGCTTGTCAAGCCTCTTTTTGTTCTGATAACCATGCCCCGGGTAAATTAAGGTGGTGCTTCTTTCACAGCTATCTGGCATGTTGCACCTCTGCTGCATTTGAGGGCAGAAAGTAACATCTCTGTGCCCCTGGAGCCCGCGGGGGAGGCTGCAGGACACTCTGTCATTACCCTCTGATGGTATCTGGGAAGGACCTACGTGCCCAGCAGCCAGCACTGCAGCCAAGGGCAGGCTCTGGGCACAGCCTGAACTTTCCCTCCCTTGTGGTTTGACTATTGCTGCTTCAGCTCCTTCTGCAGACGTGTGGACACCTCTCCTTGCTGTCTGTGCACAGAGATGCTTCCTCCACACAACAGTGCTCCCCTCCATACACTGCCAGTTTATTTATCATATATTAGGCTGTGAAACTGCTTGGTGTTGACACCTTTCTGTCAGTGCAAGGATTTGAGTAGTGGTGTTATTTCAAGAAGGGAAATTGGCTATACTAATAAGATAACTTTCATATGGATATAATTGTGCCAGTACCTGGATCTCTTTTGCTTTGACTGCTGTATTATTCTGGCAGTTTTTTGTTGTCAGTATGAGCCAGTGCAAACAAAAAGTGCTCTCATTTCCCCAGGGAAGAGCTGCCCTCCAGCTAAGTCAGCCCAATGGCTCTGGTAGGTGCCCTTGCAGGCTGGACCTTTGCAGCTGCAGGACCAGTCTGGCAGCTGCTGGTGAGTAAATTCTCCAGGGATCCTGCAATTAATACTCCACTGGAAAGGAATAGTCTTCTGCTCCTGGCCAGGGCTGGTAGTGTTTCACATTTTACACTTGGAGGAAACGATTTCTTTTTTAAAAATCAAAACCAAAAACCTTAGATTGCTCTTGTCCCAGTAAAAGTTAGCCTAAATTTTTCCTCAGCACACTTCTAATGAGGAATAAATCCATCCCATCATATCCTTTCCTCATTGGTCTTCTTCTCTTCCACTTCTAATGGGGCTTTTTGTCATCTGCTGTTGATTATTTGACATTATAATGGCACCACTTATTTACATGTTTGAGGGACAATGTACCAAAAAAGGTCCTGTACAGATTAAAGTTTTCTAACTAGATGTGTTCTGTGCTCACCATAGACCCGAACAAAGAAAACTTGGCCCAAATCCCAAAGCTTTGCACATTTCTGGCCCATAGCTCTCAATCAATCACAATTTTCAATCACAATTTTCTATGTAAGTAACTGAAACAAACGTATTTCAGTGGGAAAAGGTGCCCTGCTTTTGAAAAGCCATGTGTATGTATATTTACCCAGGAGAGCAGTCAAGTAGTGTTGTTTGCAACTTGTTTGCAGAAGGACAAGTTGACCGTGAGGCCAACAACAGGCGAGCAGGGTTTCTCAAATCTATTTATACTCCAGCCTGGGTGCCATTCAGCCCAGAGCCCTGTGATAATTTATTGCTGTGGGCCAGCACTTGCCAGCATAATGAATTCCTGCTGAGCTGGAACAAGCACTTCTGGGTTTGTCTTTGCCTCTTGGTGGGCTGTGTGATCGTTGACAATGCTGCCTTTTTAGAAATGATTTAACTGTTCCGTTTCATAATAATTTTAATCTTCTAAACTTACTTTTTAATTTGTAGCTGCCATTATTCCTCTTGCCTTAGGGAAAAACACTTCACAGCCGAGTGCAAACCCAGACGTTTTGACAGCAAAGTCTGCATGGTTGCTAGTTTCTGATGTTACAGAAGACAATGCAAGTGTGAAGTGTTAATTAGGCTTTAGGAAGGGGAAAAAAAACCAATTTATGTGGCTATGTGTGTTTGCTTAGCTGTGGATCTAATCCTGATCTAGTAAAGCCCAGACAGGGTGGCATGCTGCAGGGAAAAACAGCTTATAAGGTTGGCACTACCACTAGAGTGAATATGTCCTTTTGGATTTTCCTTGGAGACAAAATCAGGGAAATAAACTGCCTCTTTACCCAGATCTCCACCCCAATATTCTCTCAAAGCTTGGGACAAGATACAGCTTGGGTCTTGGCTCAGTTTTATGCAAATGTAGGGGGGAAAAAGAAAATCTGAAACAGAAAAATTGATGTAATTGGATCCTTTGGTAACTTTCTGCTTACCTTCTTGCAGAACTTGCTTGTCATCCCCAGATGGGTGGGTGGGAGGTGGGCAGCCCCAGAGCTGTTGCTTTGTGCTTCTGGAGCATATCAGTCTCCTGGGAAGCATCATTAAAAGATTAAAGTTCACACAAGTCCTAGTCTCCTCTTTGCTGTAAAGACTCTAAATCAAACCTGTCAAAGTTATTAGTAGACTGTTTATTAAAAGAAATACCTTTCTATTTTTGCTGGTTTGTAAACAACCAAGGAGATGACAACAAGGTTCATCTGGTGTTTGGAGTAGACAGGCTGCAGAGCCATTGGTCAGCCAAAGGGAGCTGGGGATACACTGAGCATCTAAATGCCCACAGTACTCCTTATGCTGAGATCTTCCCAGTGCCTTTTTTTTTTTTTTCTTTCTTTCTGTGGAAAATCTTAATCTAGTTATTTGGCTGTCAAGGGAACTCTGTGGGAAATTGTTGGCTTGCCTGGGCTAGCAGAGCTCAGATGTGCAGTACATGCTTTCTCCTTTTGGCTACAAACAAATTCTGAAGCACTGAGTTTTCCAACATGAAGAATGTAGTTCTGCATTTATTTTTTTTTCTTCTTTTTTTTTTTTTCTACAATGTTTCCTACATTATTTCTTTATTTTTTGCCTTAGAGATACCCAGTTACCATCTGTTGTTAATATGCTGTGGGGACTGAGATGAAATTTGTCAGAGACACAGCATTAGGTAGCTGCCTGCCAGGAGTCCTGTGTCTTACCAGCTGCTCAGGCAGTGAGAGCTGTAGTGACAGTTGAGCATCCCTGACTTCTCCTGTTCCCTGCCTTAGCCATGTGAAAAACTGGGCTCTGGAAACATGAAAACTTCCTGATATGGCAGGTCTCCTCTGGTAGTTAATGCATGTAAGTATATGCATGTGTTTTCTCTGAAATATAAAGATGAAAGGATCTCTGTGGATATGAGGTTATTGATTAAAAACCTCAGTGTTCTAAAAAACTGTAGAAAGGTGCATTGCCTCATGCCCTGGTTGTCCATATTAAATATATTTACAGGCAAAAATGATGCAGAGCTTCAGAGTGGAGGAAAACATTAAAAAACCCAAAACATTATTTTGTACTGGCAGATTTAATTTCCAGTTTGGATGTAAGACATCTTAAACTGATTATAGAATCATAGAATGCCTTTCCTGTGCTGAGGGCCCCAGAGCTGGACACAGGGCTCCAGGGGAGCTTTGCCCAGAGCAGAGTAGCAGAATCCCCTCTTTCCTTCTGCTGGCCACACTTCTTTTGATGCTGCCTAGGATGCATTTGCCCTTCTAGGCTGCAAGTGCACACTGGCTGCTCATGTCTAGCTGCTCATCCACCAGAACACCCAAGTTCTTTTCCACAGGGCATTAGTTGGAAGAGAGGGTAAGGCTGTAAAATGGAAATTGTCCCAGTAGATGGACTTTTTAGGGTCACATTTACAAGTCAAGCAACTAGTGAATTTGTTGGAATGCCTGGAAAGTTTTGTTCACAGCTTTACAGTTACTGCTCTGGGGATTTATGGGTCTTTGTCAGCACCCTTAGGCTTCAGATTTAGTTCATTCATGTACTAAAGACCCAATGGTTCAGCAGCAGTAATAAATGATGGGCAGCCTATAACACTGAAATGTTTCAGTTTTGCTTTAATTGCTATATAATCAACTCATCTGTGCCTTAAGGGAAGCTTTATTAAAGCAGGAGGGATTCATATGAAATAAGAAAGGCTTATTGCCCCTTTCTCCTTTAAATTACCCTTGCTAAAGGGCATAGAGTCTAACTTCAGAAATCTTCACAGGGTTACTTAATGTAATAATAGGGTTGGCTGTTAGTAAAGAAAGAGAAAAGAATATACTGAGGAGAGGTGAGAGGCTAGATTTGGCAAAGCAGACTGAGTAAAGTGGAGAGAAGTTAGGGCAGTGGGAGCTGTAGATAATTTTGTGCTAGCAGTGGTGGAACAGGACAAATGCAGGGTGGGCATGTGTGGGATGAAGGGAAATGACCTGCCTGCATCTCTGTGTGCTTTAGTCCAAGTGGCACTGAGTGTATTGGATGTGGAAAGGCTCATGATTTGCTAATTTAGAAGGATTTATCTCTGGGAGATGTTGGCAGCTCCTTACTGATGAGATCTGACAGTAAGAACAGGTTACTTTTTTTCTATGCTGATTTCTTTCCTTCCTATAGCAATGTGAACTTCTCTGAATAATCATCTTGATGATACAATTTCAGTAATTATTATGAAATGCCTTAGATGTTGAGGCGTGGCAGTGCAAACACAGTAATACTGTGTAAGAATGCTTTTACTGATAACCTGCTGAGCATTCTCAAACATATTGCTAATATCTTGATGTCAACTAAAGCAACTGGAGTGTGTATAGTGCTTTGGTGTTCTAAACATCTTCAGATGCTGAGGGTATGAAATGACAAGTCCCTTAAAATTCTGAGATTTGAGCAGGGTCACTGGAAGCCATGGCAGCTGCCAGCTTGGTAAAAGTCTGTAGATAAAGTGCAGCTCAGAGCTGTTAGCTGCTGTTTCTGCAGAGAAAAGAGTGCATCACACTGTGCTCAAGCCCCCTGAACAAGACTCCACTGCAGAAGGTTCTCTCTGATTTTAACCCTTAGGATGAAACCACTACCTGGTGTTTTAGCTCTAGTGGTACATAGAATTTCTAATGAGCTGTAAACAAAACCCCCAGATAGCTCAAGCTCAAATCAGAGCAAAGGTAGGGTGGAAGCACAGCTGACCTGTGCTCTGGTCTGTCAGTGCCCAGGCTGGATCTTGTAGAGTAAAAAAGGCATATTTGCTACATGGAAATGCAACCTAAATGAATTCATGTACCAGAAAAACACAAAACAGGACAAGCTTGTGCTGGGGTGGGGAAGGAGGAAGCAAATAGACTTTTTCTAGCCCAGGGCACTAGTTAGTGCACTAAGGAAGGAATCAGCAGTATAATATTAGACTAAGATTTAAGATGGTTGCATGCAGAATGTAAGAGATCAAACTCATACCTTGCATATAAAAAACTGGTTTATTTACATCAGTAAAAAACAGAGTATGGTCTTGTAAAACAATTGTATTTTATAAATGTTGTATTCATGAGGAATGGAACTGTGGTCTCAAAAACCCATCATGTAGAAAAAAAATATATTTATTTTTTTTAATGGTGAGCCAAACTACAATTCTCTGTATGCTATAGGTACTCTTGCATCCTATAGGTAGTCTAAATCTTATGCTGGCAATACAAATGGAAGGTATACAGCTTATTTGCAAGAGTCCTGTACATTTACTGAAGAGTATCCATTAGTTATACACAGTGATGAGTTCATGGTACAAACTTGTAGGTCTCTTGGAGAAGAATTCTTGAATCCAATGCTCAGTGTGCTGCAGCATCAGAACCCTTCAGCAGCTGCAGTCTGTAGGTGGGGTTGTGTTTGCAGTGAGCTTCCAGACTATGGCCTTAGAGCTGGGAGCCACCCTGTGCTAGGATGCCAGCTCATCTACCACATCTTCAGGGGAGCCTGCTTTTTGGGGACAGAGGCTTTGGCTGACTCCACGTCCTGCTTGCACAAGTGTGAGGAGGCTTCTGGCTTGACTGCTGAAATGAACTGTTGCTCCATGTGCTGCTGGAGCTCTTGCACCACAGAATTTGGTTCTTGGGGGATATGAATAAGCATCTTATCATGCATCATGGGTGCTGGGGAATTTCAGCATGAAACCATCAAGACTGTAGTAGCTGAGCAGAAGCTGTCCTCCCACTCTTGTTACGTTTTCATCTTCAGAGCTCCATTTAGGCATGCAAAGTGCTGGTTTGCTGCTGTCATGTTTCTGGTTTGTTTCTATTCTGGGTGCCTGCTGCCAGCAGAACAGACAAACCCAGAATGCATGCAAAAAAATGTAGCTGTAATTTTATGCAGTTGGGAGGGAACTCCATTTCTGGGGAGGGGGAAGACTGGCCTGCTGATGATCTTTGCAGTGTCTCCCTGGTGTTTTTCCATCTTGATAGGGGATGCTGCATCTGCCTCTGTGATTACAAGGTTGATCTGTTGACATGGTCTAGCTGTTCATTATGGGTATAGCTGCTTTGCCACCTCAAGCTCACAAGCCCCTGACAATTCACAGCTTCTATTCACTGTGAGTTACTTCTTCATATTCAAACCCCCACCTTAAACATAATAATTAAGGTTTCCATGTGTCTATGGTGTAAAATGGCACTGAGCTTATTGAGGAATGGCTGTGATTAAGGCACTAGGTTAAAACTCAGGAGTTCAGTATCCAAAGGGGTCACTTGTGCAATACAAGATTAGCCTCAGTTCCCCCATCACGAAGGGTTAAAAATCCTATGTGAAGTGCCCAGATACCATCATCATTAAAAGAGTAGAAAACCCCCAAAATATTCCTATCAAAACAGGACTATAAATGTCTTATTTTTTTTTCTGAATTTTGTTCTGTACTGAAGTTGCATTTGAAAACATGTCCAGTGAAATTAATTAAAATTACAGTAATTGGAAGTTGCATCTTAATTGTGATAAAGAGTTAGGTGAGCAAGATCCAGTAAATTCTGAAACTGCATTCCACTGGTTGTTGTAAAAGCCTAGGACTGATTGACTGTAAATAACTTGTGTTTTTATTAGCAAGAATCTGTCTAGACTCTTCAGTGAAATTACAATAAATTCCCTCAAACTCCATAAATCAGAAAAAATATAAACCCGTTTCAGGGAGAACAGGATTCTCTCTGGTATTCTTTTATGAAAAAGAATTATTTTTTACTTCTTTTATTAAAAAAAAATAAATTACATGTCCTTAGGTGCCTCAGGATTTATAATGTTGTTTGATTGGGCTATTACAAAGCTACTCTAATCAGGATTAAGCCTTGTATCCTGGAAACTAGAGGTGATGAGATTACGTGATTATCAAAGGTGATTTAGAAGATCAAAGCCTTTTTGCGGGAATAAGATCCCTAATTTTATTCCTTTAAAGGGGGCTATTTTGTTTTAACTTGTATTTGACCTTTCTTCTCTCTCTGCATGCTGATAAATACCTAGTGTAAGGATGTGGCTTTCCTCAAGACATCAAGGTTTTTGCAATAAAACTCAATTGGTTTCAGGATTTTACCTTCCCCCTGGAACTGTTCGGCTACTCTTTACAAAACTGGTTCTGTGATGCCTCCTGAATAAATAACCTTTCAAATAATGATCATTGCTGCTAGTTTTTGAACTCCTTTATCAAAGCAGGAAAACAAAATACTTGTCTACAGCTCCTGTCTTTATCAAACCCATTTGACTCAGACTCGGCCAGCTGCAGAGCATTTCTTTTTGCCATTGTATTTTTTCCTTGAGAGAAAAAATGAAGCCACACTTTGGAGGCTTGGGTAAGGTTGTTTCCTCCCCCCAGGGCCTCTGGCCTTGCTCTTGCCTTTGCCTTCACAGGTGCTTCTGCTATCAGTCTCTCTGCAGCCCCTGCCCCACAACGTAGAGCTCGGGGTGGGAAGCAGATCTGTTGGACTCTTTGATTTCAACAGCAGGGCTGTTCCAAAAGTTGCCTGCTTTGCTAGGGCTCTCCTCCAAGCTGCAGAAAGAAAGGTTTAAGTTAAGAGGCTAATGAATCATGACTTTTTAAAACAGCTCTGATTAGCCATGTGAACCCAAGAAGCACAAGTGCTGCACAGTGTTGGGTCATTCCCTCTCTCCTCCTGTAGATATGTGCAGCATCCAGGTTTTATTCTTGTGGTGCTGTCTCTTCCCAAAACTCCCTTGGGAAGCAAACCTGTATGTTTAACAGGGGATCAGTGTGAATCTAGGTTCACTTGCAGATGAGAGACAGAACTGAGTGAAAAACCTTTGTTCCAGACTCTGCTGGAGGTGAGGTCTTACCTCTGTTTTGCCTCTGCTTTGCACTGTTACAGTGATTCCTGAGTCTGCCAACTGAATGGTGGGATGGGTAGGCTGGTGGTATAAATCTGCCACTCTGGAGACAGGAGAATGGAGATGTGGAGAGTGTAAATGATGTTCCTGGGGTTGCATGGGCAATCTTTAGGGGCATGGGGACTCAATGAATCAAGATTGATTATAGCAGTGGAGCTAGTCATGAATATCTTGCGTCAGGGGCCTTTGTGGTGAAAAGAGCCCTGTGTTGCTGGAACTAATTAAAGTGGTTTAAGCTCAACATGGGGACATATTTCAGAGTTATCTGGGAATCATTACTGTATTTTAAGTACATAAACTGCTAAACTGAATTAGCTTTCAACTGCAGGCAAGCTGTTATGTTCATATTCTGACTGCTAGGACCTTAATGATTTGAATGCTGAATGAAGAGATTTGTGATACATGGCCAGTTGTGGAAGTAATCCAGATTCAAATATCCCTCAGATGCAGAAGGTCTTACTTAAGCTACTCATTTTGAGCTTGAATCCTCCATTCTCAAGCCCTCCTTGAACAATATCTTAAAGGCAATAACACTTAGTCTTCTCTCTGTGCACTCTCTTGGGAGATTAGCAGTCTCAATGAAATATTATTTTGTTTAACTGCATACACAGAAATCCTATTACAGATTAACAGGATTTCTATGAGCAGAGAAATTGTACCTGTTATGCCTTGATAAGATGCCAATAACTGCTGATTGCTGTCAAATGGCCAAGCTTAGAAATCAGCAAGGTTAGCTCAGTCTATCCATCCACAGGCTGCCCAAATGGGAACCAGCTCTACTGACTTCAGCACTAAAACCTGAATCTCAGTCTTGTCCAGGTACCCTAAGTTTAAATGTAAAACTCTAGCTCCAGCCATAGTTAGGGCTGATTTAAATACTGGTATTCTTTAGAGCATGGGATAGTCAGGAGACATGCTTGGATAAGGAGTGTTTTTTGCATTCTAGGGGAGCAGTGGGTGTGCAGGAGAGACACAAATCTGAGCACAGCACTGACATTTAATGCCTGGCAATGCTTGCTAGCAAATGAGATGGAAGTTGCAAGTTGGTGCTTTTTTTTTGTGTTCTTGTTTTCCTGCTAAAATGAGGCAGGTGGGAGAGCAGACTCAGCTGCCTGATGAGGAACATGTTGATTGTACAAGCTCCTGTCAGATCATCTAGCAATCTTCTCAGAAAAAAAAAAAAGTTTTAATTGGGCCTTCAAAAAGTGGAGGGATATATCCCAGAGTTTGGGAGCATGGGAAAAACTCAATGATTTTTTCAGCACGTTTTACTTATAAAAATGTGATGCTATTGAAGTTTTGTTTCTGTCTCCCCTCCCTCCTATGACTAGTGCTTGAAGATGCTGCTAACACAGCAAAACCCCACAAGGACAAACAATGAGAGGTCAAGCAAGGGAAGGAATGAAGGAGACTGAGAGCTGGATGAGAATAGCCTGTGAATATGGGTCCAGATGCAAACATGGCCAGCAGTGAGGTAAGGGACTCACAGAGCTTTTGCCACGTGCTGAGTCCTAAAATGCTCCTTCTCTGTCTGTCAGCACAGTAGCTGTGATGTTTGTATTAAGCCACTTGATGCATGGCCTGTAAAATTTTCCTCCAGGCAGCTTAAGTGTAAGAAAATGCACAGCAGTGTATTGCATCTTAAGGGCATGTGGTAATTAATGGGCTAAGTTTCCCTTTTACTTGTATTGATAATAATTTGGACTATCTCAGTGGGATTACTTTTGATGTCCATTTGTATGAATGGTAAGCTAAATTTGGCTCAGGATACATTTTGTTCTTCTAAAATGCTGTATATTCTAACACTAGGGTATATAATTTTCATGAAAGTGATGATTTTATTTATAGTGGATTTTTGTTTTATACTTCTCTCTATGACAGACTACAACAGAAAGATAATACATCCCACTGAGGCATAAATTAGCTAACAATTTATAATAGAATATTTTAAAAATTGATCCATAAAACTGCCAGGGCTTTTGTCTTGCAAGGCTTGACATAAAGCCTCTTTTGAAAACATTTATTTCTGCTAGTAGGCAGTGGAGTAGACAAAGTTGACTTCATACAGTACATAACAAAAATGCAGCAACAACGTACAGGGTTTTTAGGAGGTCTTAAAGTCTCAGATTAATCAATATTAGAACTGGAAATGCAAAAGGTTTGTATTTCCCAGTGCTTTGCTTTGTACAGCACATTACTGTCAGTGTGGGGAACTTGGTCCTTATTCTCTCTGGGGAGGGAATATCTGTAGATCTGACTTCAGCATCTCCCACTGTCCCTGGGCTTGCAACTCCTGCTTCAGGGTTGGTCTGAAACCCCTACTCGTGGGGAGGATTCACGTGATTGCAGCTGGTCTGTGGTTAGAGTAAAAATACTCCTCACATGAGGAAAGGTTACCTGAGAAAGGTCTTAATCCTCTTGCGTAGCTTAGAGCTTAATGGATTTAAACATCCTGAGATGCTGAGAAACTAGAACAACAACAACTTCTAGGCTGTTACACTGATCTTTGAGTGTTCCTAAATGCCCATTTCTGTTTCCTGGCTGGGTCTGTGATTTGTGTTGCCTTTTTTTTTGGTTTGGTGTGGGTTTTTTTGTTGTTGTTGTTTGTGGTTTTTGTTTGTTGGGTTATTCTGGTTGGTTGGTTGGTTTGGATTTTTAAAAAGTATTTATTGGTTTGGGGTTTTTTTGTTTATTGGTTTTTAAGTGGTAGAGAAAATGTAAAGCTCAGCCTGGATTTTTAAAAGATGGCCACCAGTGGCTACAATCATGACATTGGCATGTGCTGATGCTTCTAATTCTTTAAACTGACTTCTTTTCAGAGCAATTAATCTCCAGTAGCCATACCAGCTTTTTCCAATTTGAAAACTGGGCTTAGGCTGTGGGCCCCTGGCACTTGAAATCAGCACCTAGACCTGCAAAGCTTACACAAGGAGCTCAAAATGTCAAGCTACAGTTACATACAAACAGATCCTTGTTAGCATGTTATCTGTCCACCATTATTGCTTTCTTATTGAAATATTCCAACACAGATTTCAGCTGAAGAGATACTGGCTTGGAGGTCAATGTTTACTGGTGGGCAGGGTACCCTTCCTCGTGGTCCAAACCTTCCTTCTCATGGTTATTGAAAGGTGTTTAGAACTTGAGGGTTATTTCAGAGCTTTTAAGAATTGAATGTGGATGTCTTTAGCCCCCCTGAAAATTAGGGGAGTTCTGGGCCATGAAGCCAATGCTGAATTTTCCCTGAGGTGCCAGTCACACGTATAAGGTTTGAGTAAACCATGGGGAGTTCCTCCCATGGAAGTTCCTCCCTTGATTGAGACTGTTAGTCTGCTGAAATCTGGGGCAAGACAATAGAATAACTCAGTTGGAAGGGACCTCCAGTGCCTACCTGGTCCAACTACAGCGCTGTCTTTGCCCAGCCAGCTGATCACCATGTGAACAGGGCACTTTCCTAGGAAATCTAAGGATGTGAGATCCCCACCAGGAGTTCAGAAAGCCATCACACCTCCACACTTCTGCTTTCTTGGCCTAAGGTGGAAAGTTTCTTACCTCGCTTGGTTCAGCGCGGGTTCGCTGCCGGCTGTCGAGGGAGCTGGAAGGTGAAACTGGACCCCTGGTCGGCGGTCAGAGAAGCTTCTCCTGACAAATGGCTGAGGATTGGTGGCACTCAGGGACAGCTTTCTGCTCCGGTCTCCAGGCTGCCGTAAAAGCAGACTGTTCTTTTGGGAAAGTGGTGAAGCTTCGGTCTGGTTGCTCACCTCTGCGGCAGGTGTGGTGGGTACCACTGGAGATCTGGCTTCAAATAAAGAAGAGGTGACCGGGCAAAAGATCGAATGGACGTTGCTGCCCCTCTTGGAGGCAGAGAGCTGCTGCTCCTCCCCGGCATCCAGCCCGGCCTTCAGTCCCTTGTAGGAGCGGGCTGGGGAGGTTGGTGGGGAGGGGGTGGCAGGGAATGCAACGGTGCTCACGTCTCGGCGGTAGACCGGGGAGCCCAGTGGCCGGTGCGGAGTTGGGGAGTTTTGCTTGGGCCCCACAGGAGGGCTGAGTGGTTTTCGCTGGGGTGGTGGCGAGGACATCTTCTTCTGCAAGGGTGGGCTGGGTACCCTGGGGCTAGAAGGGGGGCTGGGTTTCCTCTGCATGGTGGGTGAGCTCGGCTGGGGGTTGCTAAAAGCCTGCAGAGAGTGTCTGCGGTGGGACGAGGGGCTGGAGAGGCGTTTTTCAGTCGGTGGAGAAGGAGGAGGGGTTCTTGTTGGGGAGACCCTCCTGGCAAAAGCTGAGCCTTTTTCATTTCTCCTGAGTGAGTCGGGAGAACTGCGCTTCTGGAAATTCACAGGTGAACTGGACTCTTTGCTCTCTGAGCTGCTGCTGGGTGGTTTTGAAACCCCACTGGGATTTTGAAGCGGAATAATTTTATGGGTTTGCTTGTATAAATCCGCAGCCTCTTTTCTCTGGGTTGCCAGTATCTCCTCCTGGCTTGGGATGTGCACGCTGGTAGGGTTCAATTCCAGAGAGAATCTCTGCATTTTCTCCTCCCCTCCTCCAGTATTCCTTAGACCTTTATTAGTGATCACACTGGGGCCACTGATATTTTTATTTGGCAATAAATCAATGGACTGAAGGGAGGCTTTCATTTTGGGGGAAACTTTTGATTTCTTAGTAGCATGAAATTCTGCTTTGCTGGGCTTTTTGGCATCTTCTGAAGAGTTTCCTTCTATTCTTGCAGTTTCTTCAGGCTCAGATAAGTCAAAAGAAGTGTCCATTAACATTTCAGGTGGTGGCGGTGGCAGGTTCTCAGTGTCTTCATCAGAGTCTTCCTTTATGTCCTTCCTGCTTAATTCTGCAGCTGGTGCAGGACAAAAGGCATTTGGAGAGCTACAAGAAACTCCATTGGGATTTGAAGGGTTTGTGTCTTCTATTGGTGAAACACGATGCTTAAGATTTAAAGGTGCCAGGGCTCTCTGAAAGGGAATGGTGGGTGGAAGTCCAAATTTTTTGATGCACTTTATGGGTTCAAAAGACCTTAAAGGTGCAGCTTTTACGAGGTCATCAGAAGGACTGAATGTTTCAATGAGCTTTTTGACAGACTGTCGAGGAGCACTACTGCTGCAACCAAGCATTTGTGCTGGAGAAGGCTCCTTTTCTTTGACCTCTGATGTCTCCTGGGTGGGAATAGTAGCTCTTAAAGGCTTCCTGCTTCTTTTTCCATCAAGCTGATGGGTAGTGTTTCGATCAGCCATGAACAAAGGGGCTTTATCCTGGTTAGGCAAGATGCTGAAGTTTTTTGAGAGGCACGCCTTCAGTTTGGTAGAGGACCTAATTTGCTCATCCTGTAAATAAGGTGCTATTCTTGATTTCCAAAGCTCTGGGTTGTTGTCCATATCCTTCTTTCCATAAAACATTTCCAGTCTTTTGCTGAGGTCTTTCTGAGTTCTCTGAAGCTCCAGGAGGGTTGGGTCCTCTGCCTGACTTCTGAGGGACTCCTCTGACCTAGACCTTTGTTTTTTCCCAAAGGATTTCTGGCTGCCTGTGGCTGTACTGGGCCTTGTTGTTAGGACTGCTCGTCCACTCTCGTCCTCTATCCATTCTTTACGCCTGGATTTAGCTGGGACAAACTTGATTTTTTCACTGATGGCATCTTTCATCTTCAGAATAATTTCCTCTGTGTCTGCATTCTCTGTCCTTTTGATGGACTGCCTTTGTGTGGCATCGGTGACCGCAGGTGAAGACAAGGGCCTCCTTGGCAAAACATTCTTCCCCATTTCTGATAAACTTGTGTCGTCATCATCATCCTCCTCCTCCTCCCCCAGGGTGCTCCCTTCCTCCTCCTCCTCATCATCAGAAGGCAAATCTGTTGATTCACAGGTTTTGAAGTGCTCACCTTCTTGAGTGGAGTCAGACTGGAAGGAGTTATAGGAATGACTTTTGCTTAAGCTTGTACGTTGGGGTGTGGTAGATGTGCCTCCTGGTGCTCCACCCTGGCAAGAAGTCACTTCTCTGCTCTGTACAGGTGAATAAAAGATATCTTTAAAATGCTTTTCAGGTGCACAGTCATGGGATGCAGCTGTGCCTGGTGGCACTGTCCCATCATGCACTATTCTGGCATGCCTGTGGGACAAATGTCCATGTGCACAGGAATCACAGCTTGCTTGTCCTCCGTGCTGGCTGAAAGCATTGAACTCTTTGAGGGATTCACTGTCCACACCAATGCCACTGTCCTCAGAATAGAGAGTCCTGTCATCACCAGGGAACTGAGAGCATCCCACTGCTGAGGCTTCAAGCAGCTTTACTGTCAGTAGCAGGCGCTCATCAAAGCTTTGCTTTGCTTTCAGTTTTCCTTCCAAGTTGCTTGCAGCAGACTGCAAGTAGCTGCACGTCTCTTGCAGGGCGTTGGAGGTGAGGGAGGCCAGCGTCCCGCTCAGAATCTGCATCTTGTTGACCGTGTACTGCAGTAGTTGTTGCAGAAGATCAGGGTGCTCCTTGACATCACCTTTTTCTGCTGGCCACGCCAGATTCCCACCTACGTCCTTGAGAAGATTTTCCCCGTCGTTGGCAATTTCTTCCAGGAGCTGGTTGATTTTGTCAAAGCGAAGCATGATGAAGCTCACCATCTGTTGTAGGAAGAGCTGGCTTTGGGTTGCCTGGTTGGCCAAGTGAAGTATAGTTTCATACTTGGAGAGGTTGGGATTTAAATAGGCATATGCACTCTGGTGAGCCTTAACAAGCTGTTCTGGGAAATCTACCTTTTTCTCTGTCTCGTTCAAGGCTGAAATGGACTTTTCTTTACTTTTGTTAGGTCGACCTTGCTTTGCCAGCTTATGACTTTTTTGCTTCTTGCCTTTCTTTTGCTTTGCATTGCTTTCATTCTTGTCATCCCAAATGAAAGCTGATGCTTCTGATTCACAGGAGCTTTGCTTTCTGATCTGTATGGCCTCAGTGATGTGTCTTTGAGATTCAATCAGTTCGGACATAACAATTTCAACATCTGTGGCAGTCCTCTCCAGCTTCTTGTCTTCCCTGGAGATCTGGGGATCTGAATGAGCTTTGGAAGATAACTGCACATTTTCATTTTTATCCTGATCTGATAATTCATCCTCCTTTTCTCCCAGGCAGTCTTTCCTCTGGATCCCATATTGGTGGAATTCATCAGCATTGTAGGAAGATGAACCTTTAACCAGCAGAGGGATTCCTTTATCTTCTGGATCAATACGCAAAGCATTTTTGGGTCTATTCAAAGCCTTAAGACCACCTCTTGCAATAGTATTAGCAATCTCACTGTGGGAAGGTGTGCAGCCCATCCTTTCTCTGACTTGGGCTTTATTTTTGATTACAAATCTAGATGAACCAGGGAAAACACAACAAAGAATCAAACTCACTGTTTCATCCCGAGCTGCAGACTGGACTGTATCTCATGAGTTTTCCATCATGATTCCAGTTTTGTTGTCAGTTCTCGTTGTTTGCCTCGGTCTCACATGCTTACTGCCTGGGATGTCCTCTTGAAGCTGTGCACTGTTCCATTGTACATTCCAATTCAGGGTTTTCTTCTTCAATTAAAAAAAAAAAAAGAGTGTGAAAGCTCCGCTGGATTTGCAGCTAATGGATTAAGAGGACTTGTGTGCCTCACTTCTCTATTGACAGATGTCCACTGCAAATAAGATTTTAAGCTCATTAGGATAAGCAGGCACCAGCCAGTCAGCACCCATGTTGTATTTATAAAGGCAGATTTTTTTTTTCTGCACTATATTGGGAGGCAAAAGGGCTTGGTATCTGTCTCTCCTTTTTTTCTTTCGTTACAAAAACAGAACATAAAAATGAATGTAGAAATCCAAAGGAAGAGGCTGTATTTTAAAGCCTTTTTTTGAAGGGAAACTATTTGAACAGGAATGTAAATACCTAGAGACTCGTTAATGAAGAGAAAGATGACCTTGACCAAGGATGGCCCCACTGGAGAGTACAAGACATAGAATCAAATGGCTTAGAGATGCTTGTTAGACTTCTGCCTTGAGGGTCTTCAACATTTTCCCCTGCCTGCAAGTGACAAGCTGTTTACTTTTTCATTCTGACAATTCCCAACAAGATTTGTATTTCTTTTTTTTTCTCAGAAGATCATCCCTGGAAATAACTTTTTTTTTCTGTTCTAGACAGCTTCCCAATCTGACAATCCAAACTGCACAATATTGAAGTTTTGTACATGTTGTTAAAATGGTATCTATATCTAGTTGATCTAAACTGTAAAATTTCAGATTAAAACAAAAATTACATGAAAA
Organism: Ceyx melanurus; assembly: GCA_024611195.1. NCBI lineage: Eukaryota > Metazoa > Chordata > Aves > Coraciiformes > Alcedinidae > Ceyx > Ceyx melanurus. The sequence goes on from JANHGL010010195.1 coordinate 51,664, forward strand.
TTCTTTTTTTCCTTCCTTTGGAAGCCTTGGGATAAAATTTCAGTTCCTAAAAGTGACTGACTTACCTTTATTTTCCATTAGTTCTCTGAAACATAAGACTTTATGGGTTAAAACTAAGAAAAAGAAGCTAACAAATTTAAAATATCAACTCATTTCTGAGGAAAACAAAACCAAACCCCAAAACATTGTCTCCTCCTCATTGCTTGGACTGGCTTAAATGGAATTCTTTTAATTTCCAGATGCAGCTCTTCTACTGGAGGTGGCCATTCCTCAGTGTCACAAAGGTGACAGACCACAGTGGCCAACTCTAATGCTGACTAGAAGCTCACTGTTTCTCTCTAGCAATGTGACTTCTACTGTGTGGTAACAGGTATCCCATCATTCCCCCAAATCTTTGCATGTTGCCAAGACTATAAAACATTCCCAGGCTCTAAAGAACTGCTTATTTGATTCATTCCTCAGTGCTCGACTGCAGCAGCTGAGCATCTGCATGGAACGTTGTGATTCTCTGGAGCTTTATTCTTCAAATCTCTTTTTCTCTTCAACAGAGGCAGCAGAATTACCTTGTTTGACAGAGTGACAGTGATTCATAGGAAAATTCTTTACACTCTGTGTGCTTTCTCAAGTAACTTTTCTGGAATGCATACATTGTTCTTAATAGAAATGATGGCATAGTCACTTCCCTCAGTGGCAAGCGTTGAGTAATTACTTCTTGGCTCTGCTTTTTGCAAGTCATGTAGCTCAGGCTCTGGCTGCTTCTGCATCTCATCATGCTGTGCTTTCTACACCCTGCTCCTTTTGCATTCTCTTTTAGGAACATATCTAATGGGTTCAAGTGGAGAAATGGAGCAGATTTAGGCAGCTGCTTCATCCTACTGGTTGTGCTGGTCAGGATGCTGTAGCTCTCAGCAACAAGTCATGGAAAACACAGTAGAGGAAGCATCTAGACTTACTGCTCCTCTTCTGCTCACAGTGGGAGTTGAGGCATCTTGATGTTGAAAGACATCTTTCAGCTTAACAGTTGTGCTATAAAATCCTTCTTGACTTTTCTTCAAAGAGCAGCTCCAACCCTTCCATTGTTCACCACTCCATTGTTCACACTGGGAATGCTGACAGTTAATTCCAGTTTATTGAGCTGTTTGCTGTGTTTGGGATGTTCTTTTTCTTCACTCTGGTTTTTAGTCATATCACTTTTGCTTGGTGATTTTTATTGCTTTGGGTTTGGTTTTTTTTCTGTTTGTTTTGTGGGTTTTTTGTTTGTTTGTTGGCTCGTTTTTTTGTGTTGGTTGTTTTTTTTTCCTCCTAGCTGTTTTCAGGCCATGTATTAATATTTTACAGAAAATATATGCATGGTTTAAAAAATGCAAAGTACTGGTTTATGATTATTTATGTACTCATTTCTTAATGTAAATATTAATATTAACCAATATTCTGTTTACTTATTATTAAATATAAGGGTCACAGAAAATTTGTATTAGCAAGGCATCTTTAAAATCCTAATTTCATATATAAGCAATATAACTATTTAATGTTGCATCAAATTTCATCTTCTGAGAGAGAGCAGGACCTTTGGCGTGTCTTCCAACCATTTCTGAAACTGTATTTTCCTCATCAATATTCTTGTTACTAAGTAGTTATACATTGCTTTGCATGTCTGAGACACTTGGAAAAACCCAAATGCCTTACCTCATGGAAAATGCTAAGAAAAATTCTTTGTCCCATGGTCGTGCAACAGAAAAGAAGACAAAATGGGTTAAAATAGGTAAAAAAAACAGTGGCAGAAGAGAATATTGATGAGGAGAATGATAAAATATTTTTAGTGTAAGGGGTTAGATGAATTTCTGATCAATGATTTCTGATGGCTATATGTGGATGTCTTTCCTGGTGCAGTTACTATAGTAATGTCTTTTCTTTACAATGCTACTGTTTGCAGGTTATAATTTGAGAAGGAAGCAGCTGCTCATGTTCAAGTAGATGCTTTAGTGTATTTGGCAACTTGAGTGATTTTTGTAAGTGCTTGGGATAAACACAAAACTGTCTTTTGAGGAACAGACCCTAGGAAAGCACCAAAAAAAAATAATTCAGGATTAAAGGAGGCCTTCCCTTGCATGTGGATTGTATGTAAATTACCTTTGCTCTTCTCATCTGCTTTCTTCCTATTGTTAAACTTGGGAGGGCTCTCATTTGGAAGTAGCTGCCTGGTGATGTAACCTTCCTTCAGGGAAGGACTTAAATGTTTAAACCATGTCAGACATAGTGCAACAGATGATGAAAATCAAAGACTAATCTGAAAGTAGCACTATAAATGCCCTAGAAGAGGCAAGAAAAAGGCCTGAACCTGAAAGGATAGGTGTGGTACTAAGATCTCAGAGGTGTTACCAGTGCCATAACCACAGGACAGATTTTAGGGCCTTATGAAGGAAGAGTCAGTTGATTTAAAAGTGTCTGAAATTTCAGTGTGAAGCTAGTAGCATAAAATTAATCATTATAGAAACAATGAGAAATTATAATGAGAGACTGCTTTTGAGAGATTAGGGGCTTTAAAGGGGGAATGTGCATAAATTGTCATACCAGACATTAAAAATGCAAGTTTTGTAATTGTGAATGACTTCTGGGAAAACTGAATTTCTGCTCACTGAGGAATTATGGAGAGCGTGAGTGATAAAAACTTCAAAGAGCTATTTTGCCATAAAAAAACCCTTGTTAATTCTTTTGTATATAACCAGGGACATGCTTATACTGTTGGCTTGGCTATAGCTAAATAAATAAGAATCACAGAATGCAATTACCCCTCATCATGTCACAACAGTCCATATTAAAAAGTCTGTCCCCTTCTTTCTTACAGGCACCCCCTTTAAGTATTGAAAAGCCACAAGAAGGTCTCCCTGGAGCCTTCTCTTCTCCAGGCTGAACAACCCCAACTCTCTCAGCCTCTCCTCACAGGAGAGGTGCTCCAGCTCTCTGATCATTTCTGTGGCCCTGCTATGGACCCACTCCAAGAGGTTCATGTCCTAGATGACATCTCTACACCTGACACTGTTCTGGGAGATGGAGTAGATTCTCTCCTTTCTCTAATCACTAACAGAAATGCCTAGAAAGCTTCACCCTGTTTCCCCTGTGGAGACCTGTTGACAATGGCAAGGAACAAGGTTTGAAGAAAATGTATTTGCAAACAATTAAATGAAACCAGTCTCTACGGAGCCTTTAGTAGTGGTGATGGTGCAAGGGAAAGAGAAAATTCATCTTGATTCTGAGTGAAGGATATACTTTTCAGAACTGGCTGTCAGGTGGCATGAGTTGAGGTTCACTTTTTTTAATATTATTTCTCAGTAAATTAAACTGATTGCATGAGACTATTATTATTAACTCAGTGCTTTCAAAAACCTGTATTACAAAACCAGCCTTTTTTTTTTTTTTTTTTAAATTCAAAAGAAACACAAAAAGCCAGCAATGAGACAAGGAAAAACCAAACAAAACAGTTGTTTTGGGTAGGAAACTGGTTTTCTTCTTCAGCAAAAATACATTAGAAAGGAATTAACAGAGGAAGAAATAAAAATAGAAAATTAAGAGAGCAATTTTGGAGGGCTTCCCTGCACAGGGCTGTTGGCACACTCAGATGACCCAAAGGAGTCAAGAGAAATTGTATGACCATTTGAGTCCAGCAGTAGTTTTGTGAGATATATTTACATTTGTCTGTTATTTTTGGAATGTGTATTAGTCCTAGTTTCTCTTTGCTAAGAAATCCATGGGTATTTAAAAGCTTGCTATCTGTCATAACACAATCACTGCTGTTTTCAGCAGTTAGTGACAGCCAAAAGGTAAGAGTTTTGGGCCAAGAACTGCATGAAACAGCAAAAAACTTTAAGTATAGATTTCCAGAGTTATGCAAAGCTAGAAAATTAAGAGGGAATTAAAAACATTCCTCCTGGCTTCCTCTTGTAGAGTGTCTCAAACCACAGTGGCTCAGGGGAGACCTCATCACTTTGTAGAACTACCTGAAAGGAGGTGGCTGTTGGTCTCTTCTCCTAGGTAATAAGTGAATAGACAAGAGGAAACAGCCTCAAATGGCACCAGGGAAGGTTTAGGTTGGACATTAGGAAAATCTTCACCAAAAGGGTTGTTTAGCAGTGGAACAGGCTGACCAGGGAGGTGATGAAGTCACTACCCCTGGAGGTATTTACAAGGTGTGTAGATGAGTTGCTGAGGGATGTTTTTTAATGGTGGGATTGGCAGTGTTAGTTAATGGTTGGACTTGATGATCTTAGTCTTTTCCAAGCAAACCAATTCTATGGTTATGATTCTGTGTGAGCACTGGTAGGTGTGGGGAACCATGGCAAACCCACAGGTAGACAGGAGCATGGCAGCTGCTGCCCAGCAGTGTGGTGTGCCAGGGCAGCTCTCCTGTTGCTTGTGTGTGGAGCAGGCATTTACTCTGGAGACAAAATGACCTCCTTTCACTGGCTAGGCACTAATGAGAAAGGAGCTGAGTGGCTCCTGATGAACTGCTATGCTTGAGGCTAGGGATCCAGAAGCAGTGGATGTAGTCTGAGCTGCTGGGAGTGGGCACACCTAGCAGAAACTGGTAGAAACTGGTAAGGGCAGTTTGCTTGGAGGGAGGACTGGGTGGCGTGTCTGTTGGGAAATAATGGGCAGGGATGGAAAGACTGACAAGGACTGGTAGGCTTATCTTTTTTTTTTTTTTGTAGGAGCAAAATGTCCTGACTGAGTGGATTCATGGCTTCCTTGTTTGACACTCAGCTCCAAGGGTAGCTCCTGGAGTATCCACTGTCTTCTGTGCTGCACCAAAAGTGGTACCTAAATGTTTTCACTTTCAGAACCTCTCTGCTGCTTAATCCTCTCCCTAGGGTGGTTCTACTTGAAGCTGCAATGTTTTCCAAAGACACTCTGAATGATCCCTTTCCTCTGCCATGTAAATTTTATGAAGATGAACTGGTTAGTAGTGCCCTATTTCTGCCCAAAGAAGAAACAAGACGTGAAATAACATTTTAGTTGAAACAGGCACGTTGCTCTCAAGCATTGTTTCCCCATCTTCCTCCCAAGGTGGTCAGAGCTGCTGCAGCCCATTGTTTTGAGTTCCCCAGGTGGTCAGAGCTGCACCAGTCCATTGTTTTGAGCTCCACAGGTGGCCAGAGCTGAGCAGTCCATTGTTTTGAGCTCCCCAGGTGCTCAGTAATTTTGCTGCCTGTGGCAGCACTGAATGAGTCAGACAGGATAGGCTGAGCAGACTTTTATTTAGACTCGTATCCTGGCACGTAAGAGTTGCTGAAAAAGTTGTGAAAAGGTACAGAATGAGGTTTAAACATTAAAAAAAGTAAAAATCCATTCTGTCGCAGGGCCCAGGTGTGGAAGTCAGGACAGGCTTTGTCAAGAAATGATGTCCAGTCTCAGAAGTCTCAGGATTCACTCTGAGTTCTAAGAACAGTACCTCAAGTTGTTGTTGGTAACCTACCTCAGCCCAGTGCTTTCCATTCAATACTGTTTCCCATGGGCTTGCACTTTACCTCCACTGAAGTTCTTCTAAATTCTAGCCCTCCAGAATTGTTAATAATTTCCATCTCAGGCACTTCACTAAAGTCTGTTATTCACTGTCAGCCATGCAACATTTCCTTTGCCCATAACATACAGCATCTCAAAAAAAATGCAGACATCAACTGCCAATATTAAGCTCACATTTGATCTTGCTTATACCCACATCTTTGGTTATACTTAAAATTCTTTTACTAAAGTACCCTTGAGGTGAAAATAGCAGGCCTGTATTTTCCTGGAACTAGGGAACATTTCTAAGAAATGGAAGAATTATTCTAGCTTTTCTCTGGTGTATCATGTTTACTATCACAACTGTAACTCTACGTTCCACTTCTTTCAGTTTTTGTCTCTGGAATCTGAGAGCACTCACAGCTCTCAACTTTTCCAGCACTTCACTTGAGGCAGATTTCACTTGTCATTCCCATTATTTGTCTTGCTTGTCTCCCTAGTTAATATAATTTCTGAAAAAAATAAACCAACAACAAATACCTGCTTATGAATATCAGTTATATTTATTTAATAGTGAGGCACAATGAGCATAAAATTATAGAAGGACTTTGAGTTTTTATCCAGGTCAAATACCCCTCAAACCATATGAAAATAGGGTTACCACTGCTTGGGTTTCTTAGAGATTACCAGTCTTTGGAATTAGATCCTCATTAGACTTATACCACTGGAGAAGAACCCCCTGAAAAGCCACCTTGGAAGCTGCTAATTTCATTCCCTCGATTGGTTACTAAAAAACTGGTAAATCCAGATTTCTGAGTTCTGTGCTTAATCACCAGTGATTAGGTGTGACCCTTTACACAGCTGTTGGTGCATCAACATTTAAGGGCATTATGCACCCATGAATACTTGGCACCTGAAATCCCTGGTTAAGGTGTTACCATCTCTCTTTGCTCCCACCTTCTTCCCCTGCTCATATCTCTTATCTCTAGTTTTCTTCAGGTGTGTGAGCAGTGAGGAGCACTGGGGTTACCTCCTTGCTCATCCACAGACCAAAGCTGCCTGATCTGCAGTTCTCTGACTTTTAATTTCCCTCCACTTTATTTTTGAGTGCTGGTCAGGGCTGTCCCTGCTGTGGCACAAGTGTTGTATGACTGTGGGCAGGTGCAGGGGATCAAGCTTCTAGATCATGTTGTCCTGGCTGGTTTCCAGTCCTGTCCCCACCCAGGACCAGTGCAGGCTTGCAGTCACCTTGGGTGAAAATGCATCTTCAGCCTGTGTTTGTGGTGGGTGTGCTTAGAAATGTCTTCTGTGATCACAGGGGGCTGGGGCAAGCTGCCTTGGTGTTTTCTTTTAGGAAAATCTGGCTGCGAGTCAGCAACGTGCATTTGCAACCCAGGAGGCAAACCCTATCCTGGGCTGTATCAAAAGCAGTGGGGCCAGCAGGTGCTTTCTCCTCTAATCCACTCTGCTGAGACCTCACCTGGAGTCCTGTGTCTAGCTTTGTGACCCCAGCAGAAACCAGACATAAACCTGTTGGAGTGAGTCCAAAATAGGGCCACACACATGGCCAGAGGGCTGCAGCATCTCTCCTGTGAGGACAGGCTCAGAGAGTTGGGGTTGTTCAATGTGGAGAAGGCTCTAGGGAGACCTTACTGCAGCCTTCCAGTACCTGCAGGGGGTCTGTGAGAAAGAGGGGGACAATCATTTTAAAAGGGTCTGGGGAGGCAGGACAAGAAGTAGTGGGTTTTAAAATAAAAGAGGCAGAGGATAGAAGGAATAAATTTTATACAAGTGTGTATACAACAGTGGCTCAGGTTGCCCAGAGCGGTGATTGTTGCCCTATCCTGGAGTCGTTCACAGTCCTGTTGGCTGCGGCTCTAGCTGAAGGTGCCCCTGCACTAGGGCTGCACCGGGTGACCTTTAAATGGCCCTTCCGTGGCTTCACTAAGCGCAGGTGCTGAAGATCAGCCCGGGGCAGCTGCACCCCGGCAGCACCGCCCGGCACCTCAGCGCGGCCTCTCTGACAACTGCTCCGGAATCCCGCCCCGCACCGGGACAGGCCCGAGCCCGCCGGGGGAGAGGGTGGAGCGGTGAAGCCGCTGCCGCTCGGCGAT
>JANHGL010010196.1:0-38151 GCA_024611195.1 Ceyx melanurus
GTACGGTGCAGAAAATAAAACCGCTCTTTCTAAAACCAGTGGTAAAATTTAAGGCACCCCTTTTTATCATGGGAAGTATGTAAGGATGAAGGTGCCTGAGAAATTCTATGAAAAGAAAAAAAAAAAAAAAAAAAAAAGTGGGTTTTTCTTGCTATTCCCTTTTTATATTATTATTATTATTATGTTTTCTTTATTTTGGGTTTTACTTTCTTTGTGACTAGGTTACCACAAATCTCTCTTTTCACTGGCAATAAAAGGAACACCTCTTAGGCATCTGGGAAGGGTTAGATCCTCTCTCATCCACATATAGTCACATAATTCAAGGTGGGCCATTTAAACTCTTATAGTAGATAACAATTTGAACTCTGAAAACAAAAGACCCGAGGTGAAGTTTGGGGAAGGACAGGTAAAACTTCAGTCACTGAAAGGAATTACTACATACAAAGTTGTTCTTTTTGTTTTTCATTTGCTTCTAGTGCAGACTGAGGCAATTTTAGTATTAAACTACACAAGGAGGAATATAAAAGAGCCTTATATAGACTCTTCAATGTATTAGACTCTTTCATATATTATGTAAACTCTTTCCAATATAGACCTATCAAAGAAAGCAAGTTAAACTCATTCTCACTCCAATGAGCTCAACAGAAGAATATTATCCAAATGCTTCAGTGAACAAAAGGAAACTGAAGCAAAATCCTGAAGAAGGATGCTTACTAAGCCACAGTACTCAAACATTTTGCCTGAAGATTGTTCTTGCTGAAACTTTACCTCACACTGTCCCCAAGAACAGTGGATGTCAATCCTTGTTATCACTTCAGTTTGAACTGTCTTCTGAGACAGGCTACCACAAAACAACACAGTCCAAAATGATGTCCCCAAAAACTCCAGGGTGTTAAAAGGAGAAGAGGGACTACCTCAAATCCTGGGCCTTTCACTCTAAGAAGGACACTGAGGAGGGGCTGGAGCATGTTCAGAAAAAGACAATAAAGCTGGGGAAGGGTCTGGAGCACAAGTCTGGCGAGGAGTGGCTGAAAGACCTGAGGGTGTTCATCCTAGAGGAGGCTCTGGGAAGTCCTTCTTGCTTTTGACAGCTCTCTGACAGGAGGCTGGAGCTAGGTGGGAGTTGGTCTCCCAAGGAACAAATGACAGGACAAGAGGAAATGGCCTCAAGTTGTGCCAGAAGTTTAGATTAGATATAGGAACAATTTCATCCCCAAAAGGGTTGTTCAGGCCTGTCCCAGGCTGCCCAGGGCAGTGGTGGAGTCCCCCCTATCCCTTGAGGTCTTTCAAAGCTGTGTAGATGTGGTGCTGAGGGGCATGGGTTAGTGGTGACCTGGCATGTTGGGTTAATGGTTGGACCTCAGGATCTTCAAGGTCTCTTCCAACCACAGCTATTCTATGATCAAACACACTGGCCATGACATGTCCTTCTTCAAGCCCTAAAATGTCCAGATGATCTTAGTACATAGGTGGGGGCAAAACTAGTCCTCTCTTTTTTTTTTTTCCTTTCCACCATGTTTATTATTCATCTTGCTAATGAAAATTCCTCCTGATCCCCAATACAGAGCGAGGTTGAACATAAAGCAGGCCAGATCTTCCAGGACACAAACTGATCCTGCATGAAACACTTGAATAATTAAATACAAGTTTAACACTGGGCACAGTACAGAGAACAAACTGGTCTTTTGTTGTGTCTTTTGTAGACACTAGAAATACATCATCTCCATGGACCAGTTCAGATTTCAAGACTGTTTGTGACCATCCCACAGTTCATCTATTTTCACTGTTTCACATTTTGGGGGGTATGATCATAGCAAACATCTGCAGCTGCCTGGCACCGCTCCTATACTGTTTAACCAACTATTCTATGAATTTAACAAATTCCTCTTAAATTTCAGTAGTGTTTCAGCAATCATTAAAAAACCAAATGCCTCTTGGGAAGGGAAAAAAATTAAACAATACCCAAAAACCCCAAAACAGCCAAGCTCCCAATACACCCTTTTTTTCATTTCCCATCTGAGTCATTTAATAATGACCAATTTATACCTAGTGGATGTCATAAGGATTATCCTGGAACTTAAATAATTCCTCGTCTTTCATGGCATTTATCCTCTGACTGTATTTATGAAGATTAACATATATCCCCTTCTCAACCTTTATTTTGCTAGGACAAGTGAACCATACTCTTTTAATCTGCTCTCATAATACAGATTCTCCTAATCATCTTCACAGCAATTCTCTATACCTGTTTCACAGTTTAAATTAATCTGCCTTGAACATGGTTGACCAGAACAACATGGAATTTTTCAGTGCTTTTCACAGACACACCGATCTGTGTATTTAAAACAGGTCTTTTCTACTGCATGTGAGAATCACATAAGCTGCTTTTTGTTTGGTCTGGTGTAGCTAAACTGCTGCTTGGTGCATCTCCAGCTGCAAGTTCACTACGTGTCTGTGTGTCCTTCACCTCCTGTGTTTACCTGAACAGATGTATTGAATGATCCACCATTTAGCACCCAAACGTGACCAAGAGAAGAAAAATCTGCTTGCTTCTCTATTTAACATCTATGAGAACCACCAGCTGGAGATGAAAAATACTTCAGGATTTTAAAGGAGAACACATTTGTGAATAGATTGGGGGGTTTTTTTGAGAAGCAAAGTCATAGAAATTAAGACACATAACCCTGTTGCAGAACATCAATGATGTGTATTCTGGCAGAGGGAACACACCTAAAATCAAATCCATCCTGGAGAAATTAAATCAAGAGTCTCTTCAACTGGCACAGAACCAGCACTAAGAGCTGACAAGGGAGGGCAAGTGGAAAGATGAGGGCTCTGCCAGGTATGAAAACAGAGACAACATGGTCTGCTGATGAGTCCCAAGATTATAAGAGGGGCAGAAATGACATGAGAAAGGCCCAGGATGGACCAAGTGTTTTAGTTTTCTTTAAGCTTGACCTAAGTACTACACATATGAATCACCTTATAGGAAACTGGCAAAATTTTACAAGGAATCTATCCCAAAATTAATTGAATCCACTCTAAAATTAATCAAAGGTTGGTCAGTTAACTTCATATCTGATCTGTTCTTCTTAGGCTTGTAACATTGCTTAAAAAATATAATACCTGAACATAGTACCTTGTTATGCAACAGTCAAAACTCTTTTGCTGTTAATTTGGATTTTTCAACACATAAAATGCCTCACTGCTACAGAAGGCAATACAATAAAAAAATATCTTCTCATACACACTCCAGGAAAAGAAGTTGGAAAAGCATTACTGGACTTGGTATCCTATAGCTCTTCAATTGGCATCCCTACTAGTTGGTGCTCATAATCCCAAAACCCTGATGAACCCTCATTACTACTTGGACACATGTCTTTTCCATAGTAAAACAGAACTGTCTCCTACCTTAAAAAGCACTTCTGGTACATTTACATTGGGATTTTCATATTTTTTAATGTATGCTATTTGAATTATTTAAAGGGAAGAAGAGGAGGATTATTTCATTTGGGAGTCACAACTGAGCAGGGGGAATGTCCAAAATATAAAATATTAAATGTTTGCAAATGCAAAAAAAACCAAACCCAAAGACAAAAAAAAACCCTAAACAGACTAAAACACTCCTTGCACAACAAAGAAATTATCTGTGATTTGGCAAAATTAAAAAAACATTTAAATCCATCCCATTTGGTTATGTATAAATAAAACATGTGTTAAGTTGTTCTTACACATTACAGTAAGGTCATCTCCATAGGACTGCAGAGCTGTGTTTCAGGTTTCCTCTTCAAAATTAAAACTGGGATTTTATGTATTCCATGCTGTCATTTTGCCCTCTTATTCTTTAGTCCCTGAAATTCCCACAGAACATTTTAGCATCTTCTCCACTGACACTTCCATCCAATGGCACCTCTGTCTTTTACTTGACTTGGTTGTGTGCAATCTAGTGCACAGCAGATCCAACCCACTTAAACTTCAATTTCACATCTAAATTTGCAAGACTATTTATTCCACCACTCCTGCAGAAGACCCTGCTTTTGGGGGTTTTGGTTGTTTGGGGTTTTTCTTCCCTCCAAAGTAATCCTGCATTCCACACCAAGCATGGTTCTCTCTAAAGGTATTGCCATTCCCCCATGACCAGTAACAGAGATTCCTTCTTTCTCCTAAAAATGATTTCTGAATACATTTTGTATTCTCACTGAAGAATATCTAAAACCTCAGATATCTCTTCCTACCCCTTATCTCTCCAGCAATTTTCAGCACATCACCTGCTTTCTTTTCCATTACAATATAACAACAAATGCCCAGAATATTTAAGCAATGAGGTTCTGTCACTGCCTTATGTAGCATCTCAGAAATACATGCCCAGTGTGGCTGCTTCCCTCCCTGCTACAATTCTGCAAGCATGAAATCCCTTTAAAGAAAAACAAAACAAAACAAAAAATCCACCTCTGCTTCTATGTAATATTCATGAATTTCATAATACAAAAAGAAGGAATTGTTCAAACATCGAAGGGCAGTATTTTGAAATGCAAAATTCAGCAGGGACAGCCTTGTCTATAAACACCATCTTTCACACATGGAAAAGGATTTCAGTCTGTACCTTAATATAGATTGGATCTGAAGTGGACACGGTCACATCACTCGCTAGCCAGAGTTTTAGGTTCATGTGCCACCTCTTCCCACCCGTGTTAATGTTGTATTCACACTGAGTGCCCTCAGCTCCCAATGACTGCAGGGAAAATGAGGGTATTTAGCACTTAGTAGAATCCTGCCATTAATCAATAGCCTTTTTCTACTTTGAATGGAAGGAAAAAATGAATAAAATCTTTAAGTCCGTCATGACAATTTTAATCAATTAAATTTAAACTTCATTGATACTTACTGTAACAATTTGATGCAAACTCTGGAAGTATTTCATGTCTGAATCATCCTGCATGGGGATGATCACAGAATCATTTAGATTTGAAGAGACCTGCAAGATCATCAAGTCCAACCTTTAACCTGGCACTGCCAGGGCACCACTAAACATGTCCTCAATACCACATCTCCACAGCTTTGAAACCCCTCCAGGAACAGGGATTCCACCACTGCCCTGGGCAGACTGTGTCAGCCCTTGACAACCCTTCTGGGGACGTAAATTTTCCTCACATCCAACCTAAACCTTCCCTGGTGCAACTCGAGGCCATTTCCTCTCATCCTATTGCTTGTTTCTTGGGAGAAGAGTCCAACCCCACTTGGCTCCCACCTCCTGTCAGGGTGTTGTCAAAAGCAAGAAGGTCTCAATCCTGAGGAGAAAGACTGTTGTGAAAGGAAAAGAGAAAGAACAGATGGAGAACTGAGGTAGGAAGGTAGAGAAAGCCCCCAACAGGGCTTGAGTTTGTTATGCTTTAAAAAAGGTAACAAAATCTTATCCAATCTGCTCTCATGAGACCCCATCTGGAGTACTGTGTGGAGTACAGCTTTGGGGCCCCCAGCATAAGACACAGACCAGAGGAGGGCCACAAGAATGATCAGAGGACTGGAAAAACCTCACCTGTGAAGAAAGGCTGAGAGAGTTTGGGTTGTTAGCCTGGATAAAGATAAACTCTTGGGAGACCTTATTGAAGCCTTCCAGTACTTAAAGGGGGCCTGCAGGAAAAGATGGTGAGGGACTTTTTATCAGGGACTGCAGTGATAGGACAGGGAATAATGACTTCAAATTGAAAGAGGGGAGGTTTAGATTAAATATTAGAATTTCTTCACTAGGAGGATGGTGAGACACTGGAACAGATTGCCTAGAGAGGCTGTGGATGCTCCAGCCCTGGCAGTGTTGAAGGTCAGGTTGAATGGGGCTTTGAGCAGCCTGGTCTCGAGGGGGTTGTCTCTGCCCACGACAGGGCGGTTGGTGCTGGATGACATTCAGGGCCCCTTCAACCCCAACTATTCTATGCAAACTTGGAGTAATGTGGAAATTAAACTGAAAAACAGATTACTGTTTTTATTCTGAGTAAGTACAGCTGAATTACTGTGTTACAGATAGACTGATCCCAGAAGAATTACAAGCGCCATCCATACCAGTTGCTGATGAAGGTGTCATTTTCATCCCCTCTCCCATGACATCCCTGAGCTTCAAATGCCCATGCTTATTACAGCAAGGTAGTGCTACTCTCTTTACAAGTTGCAGAGAAATTATTATGCATGGAAGTGCCTCATAATCCAGTCCAGTCGTGACTCTACCACTGACTTCCCCCATGAATATGCACGAATCAATTAAAACTCTGAATGCATCAATTTCCTCCTCAAGTAGTAATGATAATAATAATAATAGCTGCCCATTGTATAGGGCACTGGATGTATTATTTTTAATGCCTGCTAATGAAATGTGCTATTAATTATTAGACCATGGTTTGTTTTAGAAAGCCAAGGTCCAGCGTTTCTCAACTTTATATTCAGTGACACAACTCCAACACTTTTAAAAAACCAACCACTGGAAGTTCTCATTACTATCAACAGAAAATCCTATTAAAAAAGCAAAAAAAAATCAAATGGTATTGAAATCAGTATGAGAACTTTCAGATTTTAGCAGCTCCAGTGCAGAGAAACCTGCAGCTAAGGGGTTAATCGGATGAGATGGGAGTGGTTATAGGCTCTGTGCCACAGGTTTTGCCCTTTGTGGCTTCTCACATCCCAGACTTGGAAAATATGAGCTGTGATACTGAGAAAGGTAAGAAGCCAGCACAGCCCCATAGTGATAAATGAGTTTGCATCATCTGTCATTAGAACTTCCTGCCAACAGGGTCATTCCCTATTAAATTACCACTTGTCAATGCTTAAAATACTGATTGATAAATGACTGTGCCAAAACTGATAACACGACAGCTTTTATTTTCTAATATTCTTGGTTACCACATTCTGCTACTTCAAGATACAGATATAGTAGGGTTGTTTAGGGTTTGGTTTTTTTTTTTCTCCCAAGTACTTTAGTGAAAGACAATTTAATCTAATACAAAACTAACAGGTACTGTGTATAACGATTGGTCCTGATATACATTACATACTATTCTTCTTGCCAAAATAAACCTACTGGCGATTTAGTGATATGGGTAGATCCAAGTTTCACATTTCATCAAATGCTAGTAATCTGTTTTATCAATATAAACTGCATTTTAATGAAAAAATTCTTTTCTTCAGTACACTTCACTTTTAATGCCCCAGAGTATAATAATTCGTTCATGCTGTAGAACAAGAATGTTTTACAAGACCTTAACTCTCCAGAGAAATTTCTCTGTAAATACAAAATGCAAGTTTTATGGGAATGTGTTGTATGCAACATGAGCAGTACCCAACATAAAAAAAAACAAACAAACCAACACCCAAACTAGGCTGCACAGAGAATTCTGCTTAAGTATCCTTGTGAGCTATTGTGAAGCTAAATGGTTATTATGATTGTGTTTAGTGGAATACCTATATGACAGATAAAAGACAGTCAGGAAAACTATTTTTGTCCCTGAATAGATAAAAAGAAATTACTTTTTAGAAAGTTGTGCAAAATGAATACATCCCAGTAGACCATTCAGGCGGGTCCTCCTCTAGAAGGGCACTGTCAATCTGCTGCTGCTGGAGAGCTCTGGGGAGAAAGATTTGGGGGATAAAACTGCCATGTCCTGCTGGGGCAATAGCTGCTACTCCATGATCCAGAGTGAGAATGGAAACTGCTTCCTGATCCATCAACCTCCCCAGTGGCATACAACGCATGGGTGGAGGAAGCATCATGTAAGAAGCACCTACAAAAACAGGCTAAGAAAGCTGGGGATGTTCAGCCTGGAGAAGAGAAGGCTCTGAGGAGACCTTGCTGACTTGAAGAGGGGGCTGTAAGAAAGAGGGGGACAAAAATCTGTATTAGGGCCTGTTGTGATGGGTCAAGGGGTGATGGTTTCAAACTAAAAAAGGGAAGATTTAGACTAGATAAAAAGAATATTTTTACAGAGTGCCTGGCCCAGGTTGCCCAGAGAGGTGGTCAATGCCTCATCCCTGGAACCATTCCAGGTGAGGCTGGCCAGGGGGCTGAGCAACTGCTCTAGTTGCAGATGTCCCTGCTTCCTACAGAGCGTTTGGACTAATGACCTTGAAGGGTTCCTTCCAACCCAAAACATTCTATGATCTTACAAGAAAGCACCACTGAATACAGATGCTTAAGACCCTTCATTCAACCACCCAACCCCTTGCTGTAGGTTCATCTACCTGCAGTCAGAACTTATCCCAGAGAGATGCAAAAGATAACTGACATATTGCCAAGGGCTCCAGAACTGGAAGACTCTATTTCACATCCCTTTTAAGCTAGTAATGCACTTTCAATGGGGTCTGTGTCCCAGATCCTGAGACCATCCCTCACACTCGTTGCCTAAGTCTTCGCGTGCCAACACCAACCCTCCAAAACTGCTCGAGGCCAGTGAGGAGCAAAGACATTCAGGGGAGTAATTTCCATCACCCAGTTCTTCAGCAGCAAGCCCCAAAGGTAGGAGCAGTCTATTGGTGTTTTCTAATTATGCTAACTACCCATAAAGGGTGGTGGCAGGGAGGTGATGCCTACCAGAGAGCAGGGCACACCACGGAGATGCCTGAGCACCAAAGGCAGTCACCAGCCCCAGAACCAGAGCCACTATCAGAGCCACTATCATTAGCATAGCACTCCCACCTAAGTTAATCAATGCTATTTCACTGGAAGGCTAATTAGCCAAAAACTGCTCTTCTAAGGTATAGTGCTTCCCATAGGCAAGGCAGTTCACTAGAGCTCACGTGGGTACCTCTGCTGAGCATCTCACTGTGTGGCGTAGACACGTCCCCAGTGCTCATCTATAGCTCTGGGCTCTGGTGGATTCAAGTCTCTCCTTGCTTGTTGACATGGGTATTTTTCCAGCACAGCAAAGCTATTGTATAGCATTAGGACTACAGAGGAAGGGGGAGCCCCTTTAGTGATCTAAACAGAGATCTGAAGTTCAACCCTGCAAGCCTGGCCCAAGTAATGAAATTTTGCTTTTTGGTTTTTGGGGTTTTTTTTTAATTTTATTTCCTCAAAACAGGCTCCCAAGCATGTGACAGTCACATTTCTGTGCAAGGGATACTGTCAGCATCTTTTATAAACTTCTGCTTCAGTCAGGAAGTCCCTTGACTGGTCCTAAAGTACTCTCTAAATTGGCAAATTCTGCCTCTTTTACACTATATAACTAAAAAAATATAAAATCAAATGGTTGAAAATGTCCTGTTAACTGTACTAAGTTATAAAAGTAAATGAAGAAACAACCATCTACAATCTTTAATTCTACTTCAAAATGTGCAAAGCAGACAGTACAAGATTCTCACTACAAAGTCCCACTTAAAAGAAGCTATGTTTTATTTTCTGTTGTAATCATCATCCTTTCATATTTCTCTTCTATTATTCCACCTTAGTCCAATGTGCATTTTGAGCTCTTAAGAATGTTGCTTCAATTCTTGCTTATAAAAACATCTTCCTTCTCTATCACATTATGATAATAATAAAGATACACTACAGTCAGAAGAATAGTAATAATAACCCAAATCCATATGACAATTTGCATGGAAATTGATTCCAATGAGGACTGAATCTGACTCCAGTTTGTTGACTTCCACAGTGTGGACAGAGATGGACCAAAAGAATTCATATACATGACCAAGAAGAACTTCCAAAGGTGTTCCAGCAGGGTCTGCTGGCATGTGGAGATGTGAGTAACCAAAAACAGCAGTAGAAAGGGGATTTTCTTCCCAGACCAGAATTTTTCCAGTGTTGAAGCAGGAACTGGTCATATCAAAATAGACTCTATTGATTGTATGGGAAGAGAAAAATAAAATAGGCTTTATTGACATCACAATACAAATAATAATACACTGATATTGAGGCAATGCCAATATAAGTGTGAATTCCAGTATATTTAATTCACTGTGTTATAAACCCCCAGTCTGATACACAGCACATATGGCACAAAGGATCAGCTACTGGTCTCCATCCCCTGCAATACCTATGCACTATGAAGCTTTAACCTGGGAGTTTTATTTGTCTCCAAGCTCAGAACTTACTCCATTATATATTTCTACCTAACAGACTTCATCCGAATGTATGAAGAGGAGACTTCCAAGGCAGAAATGATAAGAGGGTGAGTATATATGGAGTAGCTGGGGCACCACAGGATGCCAGTGCTTGTCAGAACCAGAAAACAGGAGGATTAGGTCAGTAAATTTCCTATTCTGCTAAACCCTCAAATCCTTTCATCTCTTCTCATTGTCAGATAAGGACCACAGTCTGGTTATTCACTCTGGGAACAGCAGCATATGTCCTTATGACAAATATTTATCAAAATGGAGAATCTTTATAAAAAAGCATGGAAAAGTTCCTCTCCAAAGTAGAAAAGCTGCGATTAGATGCTCATCTGAAATATTTAAATGTATATTACAGCTACAATGGTATCTCTCATTTCACAAGTATTTCCAAAGGCATCTGTTATTATTTTACCTTCATTCTGAAGTGATCATTCACTGTGCTGCTCGTGCTGGTTTGTGTGCCCATTACCTACAGTAATTACATTAAAAGGTGGATACATTACAGGATTAACTTATGTGACACGCTCCCTTATTACACTGCTTTTCATCAAGGGTCAGATACATTTTATTTTGCCTTACAACTGCAGTATTAATCTAAAATCATCTTAAAAAGATCACCATCGCATGCATGAGGATGATTTCTTAATCAGCCCTCTCCTAAATCCAAATGAAGATTACATTTAAGACACAAACACAACCTGAGACGTTCACACGCAAAATAAAAGAGGTCAAAGGAAAAATAAAAAAAAACCAACATAAAATCACCCTGGTTATTTTGCCTTCAGAATTTTTAAATATTTTCCCAACATCTCAGCAAAATTATGCATTTTAAAAAGACTGCAGGCACTGAAATGATTGTCAGTCATGCAAATAATCACTTACTTACACTGTATGAGTTTGGTTTGGAGAAAGCAAATTACCATTTGAAAATAACTTGAAAAACACTCTGGGCTAAGAGCTTGCTTTATAAATTTTAGCTTGGCCACAATTTTTCTTAACCTTTTTCTCCTCCATCTCCATTCAGTCACTATACTAACACAGCCTACATTTAAAAAAAACAAAACAAAACCAAACAAACAGCATTCAATTGCCACAGGTGCATTCAACATTATTTAAAACATGATAATGTAAAGAAAATAGTAAATACTGGCTGCAGCTGAAGGTCAAAACTCACTCAAAGAACTTCAGTGTTATGCAGCAGCAGTCCTGTCTTCTGCTCTTTTTTTTCCTGTGGTGACACTGGGCTTTGTCTAAAACAACCCCAGATCTTAGTTGTTGAATAATATGTATTAGAAATAATAGAGCTGACAGTAATCACACAGCTGTTTATGAACATCTGACTTTTGTCCATCACTGATGAAAACAAAATAGCTTTTTGCTAGAATTCTGAGTGCAACCATGACAATAAAAATGTGAGAGGTGTCCTGCTTTGTGAGATGAGATCTCATACAAGAGCAGGATGTGAAGAAGAGTGAGCAGTAAGAGATGAGATCTGCCTCCTTTACCAGTCTGGGTAGCAGTCTATTGATTTCACCCATCTAATCACCTTCTGCTTTGGACAAATAGTCATTGAGTCACTGTGGGTTCGACTTCAGACTCATCAGCAGGTCTCATTTGACCCCATATGCCACAGATGACAAGTCCAAAAGAGATGATATGAGACGGGGTTATCACAACTTCCATCTCTAAAACTAGGCATGGGTCACATGAATACCTAAAGTACACCAAAAACCACAAGACCCTTTCAGAATAGCTGGATATCAAATATGCTAAGCATCTGCAGCATTCCCTCACTCTCAAAAACATGGTCTCTAAGACATAATAGATCCTCAAAGATATACAACACCCATCTCACCAGGTAGACAAGACCCTAAGCAACACCAGAGGTTGGAACTACATGATCTTTAAGGTCCCTTCTAAGCCAAACCATTCCATGATTCTTTAATTTTAACCCAATGGACAAAAAAAAACCAAACAAAAAACAAAAACACAGGTTTAAAGAATTTAGACATGATTTTTAAGCAATTTTCCATCAGTGCTTTACAATATAAAAGTTTTCCAGCTTTTTGAAATGCAAACCTTGTAGAGTGAACACCAACAGAGTGCATGAGCTGTACTAAAAATCTCCACCCCAAACTACCACTAATGTATACAGCCTTTGAAATACCTGGGTGTACAAACTGGTCAGGGACAAGCATCTCAAGTTTGGCCAGAACTTATCAGACTCAAAGCTGGACTCTTGCAGAGTCCTTACAGTGCTTTCCATCCATATTTTAGAAAAAAAAAGAAAACAACAACAAAAAAAAAACCAACAAAAAAACCAATGTACTGTGTTGGTTTTAAGAGTATAATCAAATTGCAGAGTCATTCTCTTATTTAGTGCTGGTCCCACTGAAGCAGAGTTCCTGTTCGGTGGGAGGAGAGTCCCTTATAAGAGGAAAAACAATTGTGCCAGGTTTAATCAAAAGTGAGAAGGATCTAGTGAATGTCCCCTTTGAGCCACATAACCCACCGCTAATTTCAAGACGGGCTCTGAAACGAGGGTAATAAAAAATGTCCTTCAGAGTGAGGAAGACCGAAGAGCAACTACTGCTGCAGCTAATGCCAACATCTGCAAGTCTGCTCCCTGGCTACTGGGATGCTTTTCACCTACCTGGAAAGCAATAAAAGAAGAGGTAGGGGAGGGAGGAGGGAATAAAATCCCCCTGCCGCACACCAAGGGAAATCTAGCTTCTTGACTACAGGCTTAACACTTTTACTGTTCCCTCACTTTTCTTTCTCCTCCTTGACCTCCCCTGTACAAATATATACAGAGCTGAAGGAGCAGGCAACTCCTTGAAGACAAAAACAAGTGGGGAATCACTCATCCTGAACGATGCCAGCTCGTACGACACGCACCGAGGGCGGGTTCGCTGCCTGAATAGCCTCTGATTATCGAAATACATTTATCAATTAGGGGGGTTTGCATATTATCAAACTCTTTCATTAATGATGCTTTAGCTGATTAGTTAGAGCGTCACCATAAATAGAGAGTTTTGACAGGCTGAAGGCAATTTATGATGTGGAAAATGCACTGACCTGCTCACATCAGGAAACCTGACTGGAAAATAAAGAACTTGGCACTTCGGCCTGATTATTTTCTCCAAATCCTTAGGTCTGTGGTCAGGAATCAGCTTCATAAATTTTCTGATGGATGTAAGAAACGATTCCATATTGAAAGCAGAGTTGAACACCACAACATCAGCAACCAAACTGTAAAAAGCAGTTAAGATTAATGAATGTGCTGCTGCTGCAAAAGAATTCTTTTAAATGCAGTGGAAATAGGATACATATTCTCATAAACAAATAAAAGGTGCCAGTGGAATGCTAAGTAAAATCAGTCTTTCCATGTGAATTAGGAGTCATATATGTATCTTAATCAGAAATATCTTCTTTTCTGCCTACTCACTTTGAAATATTTTTAAACTTTTTGTTACCCAAATAATAAATTACTATTATTAATCTAAAGGAGCTCACACTATTTTCTCTGTGGATTACTTTTATTTATAAAATAGTAAGAATAGTACTACTGTCATTATCTCTTCAAAGATACAAACACCTAAAATCTTCAAAGATTACAAACACCTAAATCACTGTCATATGACCTTTGAAAGAGTAAACTTGAAAGAAAATGAACTTGAAAGAAAAACTTTTCCTTAGAAATAAACTTTTGTACTGCAGGCCAACTTACTATTGGTTAACCCACCTTCAACCAACCACCTGTGTCAGCAGTATACTAGAGAAATGGAGTGTTACTTTAACTTATGTGTACATAATTCTGATTAAAAGTATATTCACCAAATATAGATAGAAAATATATAACACACAGTACCCCCAAAAAAGAGTGTGAAAACATTTGTCATATAAATGGAATTACTTGTTCTTTACTCTTGTATTTTAAGATCAGACTGATTGGTAATTGTAGCTCAGTGATAATACAGGTATTATTTCTCCACTTGAAATCAGCCTGGAGTAAACAAGAAGCTATCAAAACCTCTGAAACATCTGGAATTTTATCCTGGAAGTGCTGACACAATCTCAGCTACACTGGCAATCCTGCAACACTAACAGAGGTAAGAAATGCTTTATGGCTGGTTGGTTTTCTCAATATGTTATATATTGTAATACAGACCTATGGGTCATAAGATACACTGAGGACATGTGTTCATCAGTCACTGAGCTGGTGAGAAGTATATTTGAGGTGAGAGGCTGTCATTCATCCTCACTGCACCTCACTGCTGGCTGGTCAAGAAAGAGACCTGACACTGCTCACCCAAGCAGCAGGAGTCAGCAGGAAAAACAACAACAGAAAAAACATTAAAGAAATAATCCTTTTCAAGCAGGCTGAAGGAGCTGAAGTGCTTTCTGGAATGCCACTCTCTTCCTCACCTATGGTTTTTAACCCATTGGTCCCCTTGTTCTTGTAGAAACTATCCAGTCATCTTTTCTGCCCTGATTTACAGATGACCTGAGACAATGCAGGAGCTCAGTGTGGTTTTTTTGCTGCTTGCTGACACGCAGCAAAGGTTCCAACACCCTCATCTCTGCTGCTCTTTTGCATGAAAGTCCGACCTGCCCAACTTTTTTCCTAGAGGTTCTGCTTATCACCAGCAAATTAGAAAGAACCCATCACCAACACTGCTTTAAGCAGCTAAAAGGAGTCTCAAGCATCACTGATGTGATTTTATTACACCAACTCTCTAGAAACAATTCCCTTTCTTTATGATCCAAAGCACCAACCTGAAGATAACAAGTGCTCTAATTTTGTTTTCAAAATCTCCATGCAAAGCTGGAAAGATTTTTTTTTTTTTTTCCATTTCTAAGAGATTTACACGGTGGGAAGGTGTCATTTCTTTGCAGAAGACCACTAGGTAGTTACAGTCCCCACAGAGATGGCTTCTCAGTAGATACTGATAAAAGTAGGGTTTCTGTAGCAGTGGAATTGGAAGCTGAATACTATATAATTAGATGTAGAAGCTATTGGAGGCTGAAGGAGACAGAATGGAGCATCTATAGAAGCCTCTTTTCTAAGAAAACAATTTCTATCTTAAAAATATGTGTTTTGAGGATGTCATCTTATAGACTGTGAAAAAGAACTGTCATAATAAAGCAAAATATATATGTTTATAAAATATTTATTTCTCCAGTGCCAAAACCCACATCTTTTTGTTGTAACATCTGAAAATGGCTGCTACTGCTTTCAAAAGATCTTTCACTACACTTCCCCATCTTTACTGCTCAATAAGTGAAATATGTTGCAAATGCTGTGGCAGAAGCAGCTTCAGAAGGACCAGAGTACACACAGATCATGATCTGGAAAATTTCAGTATCAACTGGTTTATAATGTAAAGATGCACAAGCTTAAATTGTACTTTAAAATGCTCAATCCCTAGTCCCAATAATTTTCCTACTAACGGAGAGGTGAGAAAGATCATGGAAATTAATTTATTTCAGTTCAAAACAAGTGAGTTTTGCTGCTTCACTTAGGTCTGTGCAGTGCCTAACCACAAAGCTTTTCAGCAGTGCTGTTATTAACTTCTTTCATTAACTCAGATTCGAGAAATACATTTGTTTTTAGCAACAATAAAGGGCCGCAGCCTTTAAAACGTCTGGGTATTTTAGCACTGCACAATTGCTGAATACTAGATGAAAGAAATATAAGGATTTATCTGGTATGTTTACTGCCCTCTCTTCCCAAGAAAACTGCTGCAGTACATTTTAATTTCTGTTTATTTCCCTAAAACCCTCTATATAATTTCAGTTGGATGCAGTAAAAGCTAAGGCCAAGCACAAGCTGATTAGCTGCAGCTCTGCAAAGCAGCCATGAGACAAAGCATCTCACTTTGGCCAAAGCACAGGTCAAAATCTCCATCACTAAGGGGTGACCACCAGCAGGTACAACATGGTAGCCCAGTGTAGCATCAGTGGACTTCATACAACAAAACTGAGGTGAGTGTATAGAGCAGATTGTTTCTGTCACAGCACTTTTATCAACCTCTCTTCAGGACTCTGCTGGTACCTCAGTTTGCTACAGGGTGATTATTAATATAGAGGAGGACTCCTCAAAGCTTCCAATGCTGCAAGCTCAGATGGCAGGACACCTTAAATAACACACAGCAGTGCAAGGAACACCTACCATGAAAGAACCTGGTTGTATCCATACTGAAAGTCCCTTTCCTGGCATTTCTGGACAGGATATGCCAACTGGTTCTCATGGAAGTAGAGGACCTTTTTCAATTTGCCAAGGTCAGGGCGCAGGGCAGCGAGTTCAGCCAGGTTAAGCACCGAGCTTGCAAAGAGGATCCTGCAAAACAAGGAGAACAGTGTTTTAACGTCTGTGAGCATGCTCACAGGGGTCACCCCTTCCCCTTCTCCCCCCCCACCCCGCAAGAGAAACATAACCCCTATAGGGACACATCAATAGCTAAGCCTTAATACCATGTAGCAGCATTCGAAGTTTTGATCTCTTAAAAAGCAGCTGCTAAGAACCCAACTAGAAAAGCCCCGAATCTCATTGGTCTTCCCAGCTCGGTTACAGAGAGATGCAAAATAAAAAAGCTGGATGGATTTTATTGAAAAAGGCAAGAAAAGCTGTATCTGAAGGACAAATGGAACAAAGATAAGGCTGACTGGGGAATACTTTGCTTGCCAGTTTCATTACACTTTACTTCTTTATGCAACCAACTACTGAAATTCAATATATGAGCAGGAATGGCACATGTTCGTGTTATGACATAAACCCTTTTGATTTATGCAGTGCACTTATCTAGTATGGTCTGGTTTTCTTTACCCCCCACCCCCCCCTTCTTCTCCCCACCCTTTTTCTGTTTTACTTTCACATTTTTATTAGGTATCCTCTATAATTCCATGTTGTTTCTACCCTTGCACCCCAGTACTGCTGCAGCACTCATGCTATTCCCATCTACAACACTGCACACAGGCACAAACACCACTAACAAGCTGCTATCTTAGCCTCCTGGAACATCCCAGGCTATCAGAAAATGAATGTATTTAAATGTGTCATATGAAATTGTCACCCTACTCTAAGCAGTGGCAGATTTCCCTGCATTTCACCAGAAGTACGTGAGCATCTCCTGTCCCCCGGCTAAACTGAATCCTGAACCTACAGAGAACTGCAGAGCCACAGACACTTGTGTTACATATTTCTCACCACACACACAAAAAGACATCACGTATTTACTGCACAGAAAACATTAAGCTTTAATAAGATACTTTTCAACATAGCATGTTTCTGTCTTTTTTTTTTTCCCTTTGCTATCCGCCATTTTAGTGGTTCAGATTCAGGACTGATTTCCAAGATGTGGAATTCTTTTAAAATCTTTCCTATTTTTATCTCTATTCTTCCTATGCCTTATTCTGTTTTACCCCTATTCTTTTTCCTATTTTACTCCTATTCTTTATCCTACTTTACTCCCATTCTTCCTATTTTTACATGGATTTTGATTTCAAGATTATCACCAAACTAACATCACTACTATTATTATTCTGATTTGGGCTATCGACCTTAAAACTTGTGAACTCCCCCAAACATCCACATATATTATCACCTGCATGATCACACACCATTCTCAGATAATCTGTATCTACAGAACGAACACTTCCTAGAGAACAGATCCTGTATCCATCTTCATCAACCTGAGTCAATGCTAATCTGAAAGGCTCAAGAAAGCACGAGATGAATGTTATTGCCTTGTTCATCAAATATTTGATCACTCTAAAGGGACTGTCAAACAGAATGCCAATTAAGATACGAGCTTGGGTTTATTATGAGCTATACCAAAAAGAAAAAATAGTTCTACCTAAGTCATCACTTATTTGTCACAGAGAATAACCACCTCTGGACCTCATAACGACCTGGGTTGCAGACACCAAGCAGAGACAGGAAAGGTTCCTATGGATGATGCTACCCCTGCTCAGAGTTTAGCAGTGAGTTTAGCACCAAAGTGATGAAGTAAAATACAAAGTGTTGTGATTACCAGCAAATTGAGATTGAGACTGATATGCGTCAGGGTTTAGGGTCAGGGTGGTCCCTGTAACAGACACTCTCTGTTAACTCCCTCCTCAAGGGGGAAGAGAAAGGGAATGAGGGAGTGATTAAAATAGGAAACTAGAACAGCTTCAATGAAAATAATAATAGCAATAATGGAATAGATACAATATATGCAAACCCAGTATCAAACCCAACCCCTTGATGGCAATCACGTCACCACTGAAGCTATGGGGCAGGAACCAGGACAGTCCCAGACTGGGCCCAGCAGAGGATGGGAGCTGTGCTGAGGAGCTGGATTCTGGTACCAGATTCAGGACACACCAGTTGGGATTGAAGGCAGAACTGACAGAGGCCTGCTCCAAAGAAGGGACCAGAAGAGGACCTGAGAAAAGGCGGCAAAGCAGGCCAAGAGTGCAAAAAGAGAGACAAGACCCTCCTGATCCCTCAGCTTTATACTGAATATGCCATATCTGGGCTGGAATCCCTCGTTGGTCAGTTTGGGGTCACCTGTCCTGGCCACTCTTCCCTGCAGGTGCAGCATTTCATTTTCTGCACCCCCAGTTTGGTGCACAAGATCCAATAGTGGCCTTGGTCTGCACACCAATCCTTGGTACTAACACTAAACATGGAGTGTTATCACTGCCAGAAGCAGACACTGTCTGAAAATACACTGCTGACTTCAGACAGTGCAGTTAGAAGAACTGTGCTGAAAAGCAAAATCCCTGAACAGAATTAGTTCTGTTCTCACTGAAACCAGGACAAAATGACACAGCTTACCATTGTTACAGCAAGAAAACGTGAACATAAATCCATGGAAGGGGCAACGTACTTAGAAACCACCCCTCACAATTCTGTGGCTCTGCAGCATTACCAAGATGCGAGATGCTCTCGTGCTTGTTTCTTTACTGGCATAAAAGCTGCTAACTACCAGCAATAACCAATTTCCCCGGCATTATAAGCTTAAATAACACCTGACAGCACGAGTCCCTGCCAACGTGCCCACAGAGCAGCCGCGGACGTGGCTAATGGACTCACGCAGGGCACTGGAGGATACGCTGGAGTGTATTTCCACTTAACACCTATTACAAGGGGGAGGAAGGAAAGTTTATTATAATGTAACACGCGACATAAATATGTGTCGGTTGTCATTCCGTGTGACATCAACTTTCATTTTACCTCGGGTTATTATTTAAGTAATAAATCCTAACAAGGTGAGCTTTATCATCCCAGGGAGCGTATCCGGGAGGTAGAGACACAAGGTGATGGCAAGAGCGCTCGAAACATGATAATTCCTGACAGCTGCTGCTTGAGCACAAGTTAAATTGAACAGTTTATCTCAGCATAAAGATGTTATAAGGTTTTATGTTTAATTTAAAAAAATTAACATAAAACCCAGAGAAAGCAGAGTTAGGCAATCTTTCACAAACATGACATACTACAATCACTGTATAAGCTGGATTAGTACTTATTACCATGCTACTAGAGAATTAAGCTGTTTTTAGACCACCAAAGAGCTTTAAATTGCAACTTTTGTCTCTGTAAGAGAAACCTATATTTAAAACGTCTGCTAAATTCAAATTAACAGCTACATCATTAACTTCCATCTCAGACAGCCTCCCACCACCCCCCCCATTTCAACTGTTATTATGGTGTTATCTAGACCTATCAATGCTTCAATGTATAATATATACAGTTTAATATTGTGTGAATCCTCACAAACCCTGCGTCGAAGGTCACATTTCTAATATGATGGCCCTAGCTCTCCTCTTAGAAATATCCCCAAGCATTTGACTGTGTTACAAATGACCTTCTTCCATAGAGCAGGACCATCAGACATGCAGTAGCCTCACTGCCCTGGAGGCTGCCCAGATTTCAGGGCCACCATCCACACAAGCTCCAGTCTTATGTTAAATTTGTGCTTAATCTAAGTAATTTAACTGGGGAAAGTTGGGGACAAGTCAACAGGGCAAACCATCAGAAGGGGTGATATTTTCAACTAAAAGAGGGAGATTCAGACTGGAGAGAAGAAAGAAATTTTTCCCACTGAGGGTGAGGAGACCCTGGCCCAGATTGCCCAGAGAGGCAGTCACTGCCCCATCCCTGGAACCGTTCCAGGTGAGGTTGGATGGGGCATGAGTTGCAGATGACCCTGCTCAGTGCAGGGGAGTTGGACTAGATGGCCCTTAAAGGTCCCTTCCAACCCAAAACGTTCTATGATTCCATGACAATAGTCCTTCTGACTTCTGAGGATCTTCTTGTGTGAATTAAGTTAATCATGTGCTTAATTCACACAAATATTCACGGGAAGGAAGCTAAGTGTGCTCACAGGTTCAGAGCTGTGATGTGTCCAAGGAGTGTTCTGACCTTTGCTATTGTCTTCCCCATGATTTTACACCAAAGGACTGAAAATCAGTAAAATATAGAACTCCTTTTTTTAATTACCAGCAGACAAAATGACTAATACAGGTTATTTCTATTTTTATCGAGCAAATTATAAAAGGCGCTAAACTATTTTTATTTTGCTTTATAAATCTTCCTTGTGTCACGTAACCATAATTTACTATTTTATGGCCTCGCCCTAAATCTTTCAATTAAATTCCCCTGCAACTTAACTAAAACCACATTTTGTCTTCCCCTCGGGAGACCACACAGGGCATATTTATGTATCTATGGATCTGGAGGCTGAACAATTCACCAGGAGCGTGGCACAAAGAGAGTTTAAAATGGCACCTGCCTTCTGCTGGAATATTCCCTCTGCTGGACAGAAGCTCTGGCCACACAGAGGCCCAACGACCACAGGCACTGTTTTTGTCACAGTACAGGTCACCCAGTTCTCCCTGCAAAAGTAGAGTGACTTCATAGTACAATCCTGCACTGCATGTGAAATCCAAGGCCATAAATCTCTGCTGAAAAACAACTACTTTCACAGTAAAATGAGTTTATGGTTGATGATCTGGCAGTCCAGAAAAAGAGGTATGAGCACCCAGGTGCAGTATTACACTAAAACAGAGTTAGATTTAGATATTGCTACAAATACAAGTCTTTTAGGGGAAATGGATACTAAAACACCTGTTTGTTAGGCTGGCATTTAGTGAAGTGACATTCATCCAGCCTCCAGGAAGGCAGCAGGATGCTGGAATAAGAGTTCCCAGACCATTTTAGAACTAACACCTTGAGCCCTTGGAGGCATCAAAGTCCCACTGTGATTCTTACAAGGCACTGATGCTTTGTTCTCACACAGCTCCAAATTATATCTAATAAATACATTTCTTTTACCTGACATTTCAACTGGGAAGCCTAAGAGCATACAGCAGTAAGTCTTAACCCCTCTGCTTTTTAGAGGCAAGAACAGTTGGGGTAAGAAGTACTGAAAAGTGCTCTGCTATGTTGGCTTCCTAAAGGTCAAGAAGACAAGAAGTATGACCACAAACAGATCCACCTTGGGAAACAAGGGCTTCAAAGAGGATGGTGTCTTCAAACTGCTTCAAGATCACCCCTGAGGGCTTTGGTTCCTCCATCATACAGTTTCCTTGATTTCAACCCAGCAATCCAAACAAGTCCATGGATTTGGCTTGAAGTTATTTTTCAAATGTAAACTGTATATCAAATAGCATTATTAATGCCTGGAATGTTAAACAGACCAGTTATTTTTGTTTATTATTAAGCACAATTTCATATGATCAACATGCAGAAGTTGCATTTTTATCACTAGACCAAGAATACACAAATTGCAGTCAGATAGAAAATGCTTTTCCATTTCCCATTAAACAATAGATGACTGAATTTCTGAACAATAAATACTAATAAGTGATAATGCATGACAGTATAGAGTATAATAAATAATAAATTAACAATATTTTTTGACATGGAATGTACAAATGTCAAAAATGCTTATTGATATTATAATATATACCTCATGAATTAAGGTTTTCTAGATAGAGAATAATTTGAAATCTTTATAGAAATAATTAAGTCTTACTATTTTAACATTCTTTATTTTTCAGAACAAATCACAAGGGTTGTCATGCCTTTCATCTTAATTAGGCCATGTGTTTGTCTTATTTATTTCTATGTACTTTCATAAACGTTTACAAATATTATTTGCAAAGAATTTTTTTTTCCCCCTCTTGCTGTAATTACTCCATGTACATATAGTACACGGTGATAAATATTCATGGCTGAAATCCATTCAGCAGTGCTGGATTTGGGGTTTGCCTTGTATGCTAAAATACAGTAGTAATTAAGAGTTTGTTCTGAACTCTCATATATATATATATATACACACACATATAAAAGGATTAGAGGTATATTTTCATTTTAAAATACATCCTTCCCAATTTTATAGTATATTATTACAGTTGAAATTTTGGTTCCTGCTGCGAAAGGCCTTAGCTATGTTTTCCAAAATAATTTACTGCCCAGAAATCAAATGGATTTTCCCCTTCTTCAAATATATCAGACCCCAAACCAAACTCTAAACTTGTTACATGCATATCTGCTATAGAACACAGCTGGAGTAGCAGGGGACTGTGTTTCTAGCCCCACTATCACATGTCCCACCCTTTCCTGTATCTTCTCATGCCACCCAGACTTTCAGACCTCTGTTAGGGTAGAATTTTTGAGAACCTCCTGTGTCAACCTGCTGACCCCACTGATGTTATCCAGGCAAAACCAGAATGAGGCTGAAGCTGAATAATAGCAAATCTCCAGCATTTAAAATAGTTCAGGTTACATAAAAGCATCACTTCATTTGGAAATTATTTTGGGCTCTCTCTCGATTCCTTCCTACCCCTCTGAATCTTTATTTCAGCCAGTTGATCAGAATATTAACCCCAATGCTGAGGTCAGATCCCCAGAGACTGAACTGGTGAAGAACTAGCCTTAAACACTCATCACTATTTTTTATTACCTTTAACTCAAAAGGATAGCAAAAAGGATGGGAAAACAGTGAATCAAACCCACTTTTCTATTTAACACCAGGAAGTAAGCTTGAAAAGAAACTCATAAGACTTTTAGACTTCTGAGGTGGGTTGTATTTTGTTTGGATTGCTTTGGTTCTTAGGCTACAACACTGAAGCTTCTTGAATTTTATTAAGTCTGTGGTACTATTTTTTTCCCTGATTTGTAATTAAATTTGGCTTCAATTAATTACTGACAGATGCACATTTTTCCTTCAGTGGGCAGATTGTTCACCATGGGCTACATCGTCCTCTCTGCTTCCATGAAGGGAGAGGTCGAGTCCAAGCAGCTATAGCTGCAGTGATGGGGGGGAAGAAGAAAGCCATGAATCCACATCATCTTCCTCACTCTGATTTCATCACTATTAAATAATAAAGTGGAGACATCTTATTAGAGCAGAACATAAGGAAATCAGAATTACCCACTAGTGAAAAGCAGCCTTTGCTGGGAAGTTTATAGAAGACATACAGACTAACTCTGCTCAGATATATGGTGTGATGAAATAAGATAAAAGAAGCAAGAGGAAAACAAAAATACATTGTGTCTGAAGCAACGAATTCACCAAATATGCAGAACATGAAAACACAAAAAAAAGAGACTTGTAAAATTGATGTTCTTGTCTATTAAATAGCATTGAAATAGTTATTGCTTATTAGTTTTCAGTCTGCAACTTCATTTCACTGGGTATCTCTTCCAACTGTGGAAAAAAAACCCCAAACGTATCAAATAACTGGTATGAAAAATCCAAGAGGCTGCAGCAACACGGAGAAGTCCTAAGACAACACATAACAACACTAGTATTCAGTAGCAAATCTGAACAACACCCCTTGAGAACCATTACTTCACATCATCTGGTGTTAGTTTGGATTCAGGATGACACAGCAAAGACTGTCAACATCATGGGCATATGGACCTCACTGCAAGTCAGACGGATTTATCCCACTGAAGGGGAATCAAACTCAGTGCAACACAGACCCACCAAAATAATGGGTTTCCCTTGAAAGAGGTTTATAAGACCAGATGCTCAACTACATGAACTGCAAAGTGATACAACTGATCATTTTCCTAAACTTTAAAAAGGTTTGGTGAACTCAAAACTCAAATATTTCCCCAGTTTTCAGGTTTACATCTTTTATGGTTTAAAACAACATAAATTACACTTATTTTGGCACAACTGCAGAGATTATGACTGGGGTCTTCACAGACTGGTTAGTTTCACATTTCAAGTGCCCCAAAAATCCTTTTTCCAAAGCATTTCAGGCTATTTTGTACGTTGCTTTATGCACCTTGGTAGCTAAATGCCTTTTTTAGAACTTGATGAGCGTTGTTAAAAGGAACTTAGTTTTCTCATCAAATAGATTTCACATTTTTCTAATATCCCATATCTCTGATTTCATCTCACACAATCTATAAAGCTCAAGCCCTTTAAAAAATATATTTTTTACGGAAACTCTTAGCTAATCCCCCCACCAAAAAAAACCCTCCCACTCTAGAGATCAACCCAAGGCATAAATACTGCCTAAGAATGGAGACCTCAGGAGAAGTGGGATTCAACCCAGGAAACTAATACAGTCCTCGAAAAAACTCAGACTGTCATAAAACCTGAGCAGCTGGCAACTCTGTCACCATGAAGTATCCATATGGAAGACCGAGATGTGTCAAACTACCCAAAACGAGTTTGGATAGTGCAGAAGATGGAATAAATAATTCAGTATCTTCAACACTTTCAACAGCAGGTAGTAGATATGCTACCTGCTTCCACAACGTGCCAAAATGTAACATGCGAGTGAGAGAATCTGAGTATCTCCAACCTGTTTTCAGGAGGATATTTTGCTCGAGGAACTTCTCTTTTTAGAGGCATATGATCCGTATCAGATGTTTGTCAGGAGCAGGCAGCACTACAGAACATTAGGAATAACTTAAAGATTTTAATATACATTCACAAAGTTCATACTCCTTCATATACTTATATTAAAAAAGAAATTTTAATCCAATATTGAAAAAAAAATAAAATAACTGAAAGTATTTATTTTTCTCAACTGTCCTTCACTCTTCTGTAATATCTGTTGCTGCAGCACAGTGGGAACTTTCCTGCCTTTAATACAAACTGAGCAAACTACTCCGTGTGATCAGTGAA
The DNA here is from genome assembly GCA_024611195.1 of Ceyx melanurus. Taxonomy (NCBI): domain Eukaryota; kingdom Metazoa; phylum Chordata; class Aves; order Coraciiformes; family Alcedinidae; genus Ceyx; species Ceyx melanurus. The sequence goes on from JANHGL010010196.1 coordinate 25,242, forward strand.
CTGGCAACAGGACGACAATTTAAATGTTTCTGCTCTGTGTTCATGCAATAGCTCGACCACAAAACTACACTGTTCAGTGTCAATCTGCTTCCTTCTACTCCTGTAAGAAATAGTCACACCTTGATGCCTAAATGTACATCACTTAGAGAAGACAGAGACACTTCTGTCCCCCAAGAAAATTAAAATAAGATTATTTCATGCTTAAGAGTCTCCAGACCTGTATGTGGAGGACCAAACCCCTACGCACATGGAGATATTTATCAACGAGCACCAAAAACCCAGGGATAGCAAGCAGACCTATATGCAACAGCATATCAATAAGGAAAAATGTCAGTCTTCGTGTATTACACACTATTTTCAGCCACTACACTTTCTGATTAGAACATTTTTTCACTCTGCAAAGCCGACACCAGCTACCAGATCTGAATGATTACACCAAAAGGGCTGAATGGCCGACTGAAGTGAGATTTCAAAGAAGTGAGACAAACACTCTCCTAAATTCAAGAGCTGCCAAACATATTTCAGCAGACTTTCAAAAAATAATTGTTTTGTCTGTTCTGAATTAAGCTTTAAGTGCTTTAAGAGAGGTTTCTCTACAAACATGGCTAAAGATCACAAAGGGGAGCATTTGGGTTGAATGTAACCCTTCAGTCGTGCATTTATTAAATAAAACTTGCATCGTGTCTGGCATAGACCATAAGCTGGTTTAGTTCCATTTACATAACGAACGTGAGTATTGATCCTTTCAGTTCACGTCTTATCCTAACAGGTTTCTATTTATAATACCACCAGTGAAAGGAAAGAAATAAAAGAGTCTCAGCTCTGCAGCTTGGGTAAGGAAGTTTGGGGGCTCCCGACGTGGGGCGTTAAGGGACCAACTCAAGAACAGAGGCAGAGGATTCAAAGAAAAAGAAAATGAGCTAAACTAACTCCAGTGAGAAAATCTGACAGTTCTGAAGGTGAAGCCTTTTGCCTGTTTCTATTCTCCAGCTCCTGGCTGAGACTTCTGCACAGTTGGCAGATACAACAGACATTCACTCTTTGGTCAACTTGTACAACATGGATGAGTTCCCCGAGTAAGCAAATCAAACCCCAATGTTTAAAACTTTAGAGATTTTTTTTTTTTCTTCCCCCCACATGGAAAAATCCAATAATAAAATAATTAATTATAACACTTTTAGGCTTCCAGACATGTTACAGATCATGTTTTCCCAACACTTTCCATATGCAGCTATGGTATCCTGAAACTTCTGACTTCCTTTAGTCATTAAATTAAGCACCCAGTGCTGAATGCCCATTATTCCTCAGTAACATGCAGGAAAAAGTCAGGCCTCTGGGTTTGAAGTCATACATAACAAAGGCAGAAGAATACACACACTAGATGCTTTCTAATCTTTAAGATTAAGAAACTGAGGCCAAAGCTTGCTTATCAAGGGCCACAAAGCAAGCCAGGGACACAGTGAGAACTCAGGAGCCCAAGCAAGAGTTGAAGATAAGTGAGTGTCACGGACTAGTGATGTAATCAACTATGTTATCTTAGAGACCCTGCTCACCACAGTACCTGCCAGACATCCTGAAACAAAAAGATATCATCGTGGGACCATACGTGGTGATACAGTATTTTCAGATACCATATTTTCAGGCACAGATAGGGCATGTATATGGACATATATTTGCATGCATGTGCACACAGACATACACACGCATACAGATAACCTGCATATATCCATTTATTTTCTCCACTTCTATCAATTCCATTTAAAACTGAGAAGCACTCAGAATTAAGCTGCATAAACAGTGGCCAGGAAAGTTGTTGACAATGGCCAATTTGTTACTGGGAAAAGAACTTGCATCTCTCCGTCACAGAGAACTAAAAATCTGTTTGCAGGAGCTGGCCAACGAGCTTTCTTATCTTCAAAAGCTGAACAAAGTGAAATAGCCCTGGTCAAGGGCTCTAAATAAACCCGTTTTCCCAGGGTTGCCTTTTTGGACTACACATAAAACCTTTCAGAGGCTCCTGAAAAGGAGACTTTACTCAAGCTGTTTCTTAAGATGACCGGAGATGTTCTTTGGAAAGTATTTCCAAAAAACGTTCTGGAGCACTGGTAGCTGTACAATCATATGGGATTAATTTTCTGTATATATCTCTATATATTGCTGGAAGAAACAAATTAAGTTTAAAATTCAAAGATCTTTATACAGTCCTGTGCTCTTAGGTACAAATATTTAAATAAGCTCTACTTCCTGTCAAACAGTGAAATGGATATTAAATTATATTAAATTATTATAGATACAAGCAGTAAAACTTCTCTTCTGCTTTCTCTGCGAGCTCCAGCACCTTGGTTATTTCTTGCACTGAGGATAAAAGACAATTTTATATTATCTGTGATATAAATTCCTGCTTCTATTAAAACACTAAGTGTGTGTTGGATGTATATGTGCATGCCCAGAAGCCTGTGCCAGAAGCCATCTCACGAACATCCCTCATAAGGGATGACTCTACAAACTGGCTCAGAAAAACAGTATTTATTTACCATCTTCCTTTCCCAAGCATCTTGTGATGATTTCAGGATGTCAGACATTCATTCACCTTTATTCTCCTCTTAAAAAGAAATCAATCAACAAACAAACTCCACAGAAGGAAGGAACTTAACCATTCCTGCCCCAACTGAAACATAAACCATCCCCCCCAATTAAGCAACCACCATTTGTGGTGGAGCTGCCCCAATCTGCTGGCACACCAAGAGGGAGAAATGCTCCTCTTAACTTCATACATGTTATTAAAAGGAAAAAAAAATGTAGTTAGTATATAAAAGAAAGGGGGGGAAAAAAAGGTGGAAAATCTCCCTCTCTGCTTCTGATGCAGGACCCACGGATTGATCTGATGGGAAAGAAACAATCTGGTAGATAAACTATTAAAAAAATTAGGATTTTTCTTCTCTCTTGCTCCTGAGTATGAGCTGAATGAACAACATCAATGAGGAGCAAGGTACTAGTGAAAAAATGCCATGCCAGAATTCAATCCATCAGTGTGATGCAGTGCAGTGTCCTGAGCAGTCCCACTGTAGAGCTCCTTAGGGCTACTGTTTCAAGTAAAAATTAAACAAGACTGCACAGGAACAGCTCAAGATTGACATTTTCCAGCTTTGTGTCACGTTACATTATATTTGAATGAATATCAACTTTTTTTAAAAGAGAATGAGGGCTATAAAAAAAAAAATCCTGCTAAGAAATAAGACTTAGGAGAAGCAAGAGAGCCACTCGTGTTATTATTAAAGAATTGGTGACAATGTCTTTAAGAATATACCATCTACCTTCTTTTTGTTGTGAGATGAATGTGAAAAACGCTTATTATTCTACTAGTAATTTCCACCTCTGACTTTTCTCGGGTTGTGCCTATAGGTCTTTGCCATGTTCATGTCACCAGAGTCGCTGGATGAAGCCCAGGAGCTGCTCTCCCAACCACACAACCTTTGAGGTTCAGAGGGCTCATGTTTACTGAACGGATACAAAACTTCAGAAGGGCTCTTCAAAAGTATGGAAAAAAAAAAAATAATATATATATATATATATAAACATGCAGGGGTTTTTTTCCTAAGTTACCCGAGAAATTGGAAGCAGCAAACACTCAACCTCCCTCTTCCCTCCACTCAAAAGCACTTAGAGAGAGCGGGTTCTTAACCCTTCAGCACAAACAAAATTCCCTTTTATCTTCCATTTATTTTCATTTTTACCTGAAAGGCAGAGAAGAGTTGGGCTTTTATGCACAACACACATGAGCTGGACTCTTTTTGCAGCACATTAGGCTGTGGTCTACTTCCACTGCAACGAACACATACCTGAACTGCCACAAAAAGAACCACTTTGCCCTGCTAATTTAAGCCCGGCATACATTGAAGGCAGCGTTCATCTATACATGTTCTCACTGTATAAGAACCCAGTGCAGGTGTTATTAATAAAATAAATTTATTTTTAAAAAGGATGCTATTCTATAAGCTTTGAAGCTCACACATAGTCTAACTTAAGCCAGCTTGGGCTCATCTGGTCTTTAAATGACTTCTTTCATGTGGTCAGCCCACGAGCCATACGTACTGCTGCTCAATCACGCCACTGTACATCGTCAGCGTGAGGATGATTTGCATGATTTGCATTTCCTGTACCGCCTGAGCTTCAATGAGCTCTAAGCACCACGTACAAAAGAAACCACCGCCAAGTAATGCAAAGATTTTAGTTAAACCAGATGAGACTATTTCAGTCAGGCTGCCAATACTGGGGAAAGAAAAAAATAAATATATATATATATAAAAAAATAAGGTCTCGGGGATATCCTGTTAAATAAGGATTTATTTGGAGGGAATATGAAACTTAGATCCATACCCTTGCTTTTGAAATGCATAAGTTGGTTGAATTCCTTAAAAAATATGGCCTAGCAGAAAATAATCTAGAAAATAATCATTTTATTTTTTTACTGCTCCTTAGATTTTGGCACTGCACTATAGAAGTAATTGATCTAATAGTACACAAATGGGTTCTGATTACTTTCGTTTTCCTACCATATAAAACCAAATCTAATTAAGCCAAATTCACCAATTGCTGGTTAAAATTTCTCCCAATGAAGAAATCGCTTATCACAAATGATCAATAAAAGCTGTTGGACAAATAGCTATGATAGAAAGAGCAGTACAGTGGGCCTCAATGAAGTACTAAAGTAAAAATAAAAAATAAATAAAAAAAGAATGTACCAGAGCCTCGTTGTCATGAAAAACAGAGACAGATGGGGAGACAGACCTATATGATGCTACGAATAGATGAATATCTTGTAAGGATTTCAACAAATGTTATAAGACCTAGTCAAAATTTGGAAAACTACAGACTTCCTCGTGCTGCTGTACTGAAGCTCACCTGAAATCCAAGCTGTAATATAATCATCATGTAGAATATCAATGTTCCAAAACCAGAAATTAAAATATGGAGTCTCCTTAAAAGCTTTAGAAGTATTTGCTAGAAAATGGCACAAGTAATAACGCCTTTATTTAGTACAAAAAGAGAAAGATCCAGAAAGTTTTCTCTAACAACTCCTTTGAAAATGAGGTTCATCCCATTCCCAACCTCAAAAGACAAGGAACGCCCATAAACTTCGGAAGCAACGTTGTGGTTTCGACTCTATAAAGGGCAGAGAAACGCGGAGTGGAAAAGATTAATAACTAATAACCGGCCGAGGGAGCGAACCGTGTGCGGCCAGCGACGGGGTGCACGTCACATCTGCCCCAGAGCGACCCAAGAGGGTCTGCTGGAGCCCTCGAGGAATCTGCATAGAATCATGCTTAATAAAAACCACAGAGAACTCCCACTGCTGGTGGTTCCAAAGGACATTCCTCCTTGGAAAACAGAGGCGCGTCTTCGTTTCCCCTGCATCGTTCGCGTGGAACCGACGACAAGAAGGGGTAGGAACCGTAACCGTGGGGTTAAGTTCTGGTTTGGAGCCAAAAATTCCACTTATTCCATTGTCTGGAAATACACAGTCGAGAGCAACGTTTCATCTCAACGCCTACTTCTCCGATTGTGACAGGAAGATTTAGTGGTCGGAATGGCTACCATAATAAAAATGCATTCTGTCATATTTCCACTTAGGGAGCCCCTGTATAATGCTCTAATTTAAAGGTCAGCTAATTTTATTATGGAAAGCAACTAATAACCTTTATTAATTCTTAGGCTCGCAGTTTTCTAGCACGCCAACCAAATAAATAACGCACTGAAGGAAGATACAATACAAACCAAGCTGCTGAATATAGTCTCTAAGGTGTGGGCAAAAATCTGTATTTGCAATAGACAAAAGAAGTGACTGAAATTTAATACACCTTTTTTTTTTTTTCTTCTCCTGGAAATTACCAAAGTATGGAGAGATGGAGCTTTTTAAAATGCAGGCTGCTGGTCTTCCCCCAGGCTCCAAGATGCTGAGACCACTGCACAAGATGCTAAGTCCATTAATGTCCAAGAACAATCAATAATCCCACATATTACAAAGCACCATGAGGGTTTTTTTGGTCACTGCCTAAATTTACAGGACATGCACAATACTGGAGAACATAAGAATTTTGCTTGCAAACTTTTCTGCTACCTTCAATAAAATGACTGAACACCGTGAAAATATCCAAGTTGAAAATACATGTCTTTTGGTCCCCTGACCTTTCTTGTATGGGCAGCATTATTAATGCTGCACCCTATGTAAAATGATGGAAGAATATCCACAGTTTCATTAAGCACTTTTGTTTTACCTAAGTAGATCAGAACGCAGCATTATTCATCATCAGCCTTTCCTAGGCACACTGCTTTGGGTGAGTTTGTTCCTAAGAAACATTACAAGGCTCGAAACTAAAAATAAAAAACTATTTTTAGCTATTTAATTACATGAGGAAAAAAAGACACCGTTTGTATCAATCTTCTGATTTAGTTCTTCTTCAAATCTACAGAATAATTCCACACCCTGAGTGTACATCATGAAAATCCCTGGCACCCAACCTCTGGGCTCAACACCCCGTGAGCCCAGTGCTGGCTGCAAGTGGAAGCAAAAACAGGTTTTTAAAAGATTCCAGCAACAATGGTCTTGTGACTAAATCAGAAACAGAAGCAGAAGTCATGAGCCAAACAGATACCTATCGGTTTCCTTGAGCTTAATCTGATTAAAACATGGCTCTCAAAAATGTTAAATAGAATGCCACGTCAGAAAGCAGGCAAATGATAAAAATAGCTCCTGACAGGAAATCATTATTAAACCAGCATTACTGGTGTATCTGTTATGGAAATTTCCCTGTAATTTTTCAAGGTTTCCCCTTATGTTGTTTTTTTTTCTTCAGTTGCCTGTTACACTTTTTTTTCTTCCCCCCTCAATAGCGTGTAAATTTGAGAGATGTAAAAAGAAAATTATCACTGCAATTTTCCAACTATACTCTGCTCAATACCATCTCAAGTGTGTCATACATCATCTTGTCACTCACTTTAACAAGAAATCACATAATATTCAAAGGAAGAAAATAATCCAAAATGGGCAAGTGCCACTATGGCAAAAACAGATTCAGATGGCATCACAGAAAAGAAAAAGTAAAAATTAAAAAAAACCCAACACCTTAATTTCAAGGACTTTCATAATTAAAGCATCCTAAAAATACTTAAGTGGGGGGAAGATTTTCTATGAAAAGCTGCTGGGAATGATGGAAGAGCTGTTCTAGAAGCCACCAACTGAAATTAGAACAAAGCTGTTTATTAATATAATATCTCAGATCAACGTTAACTTTTAAAAAGCTTACGCTAATAAAATTCAGCACTCTAAAAAAAAAGTCATTATTATAATCATTATTACTATTACTATCCCTCTCACAACCACCTTCTAGATTATTGTGCCTTTAGAGCACTCCATAAACTAGATTTGCAGCTTCTTGTCCTGCATTTAGTTACATGATCCAGAAAAAGCTTTTACAAAAAACCCAAACAAATGAAAAATAAATTTTAAAAAATAATAATTTTACAAGGTCTTATCTTACAAGGTTAACTCTAATTAACAAAAACCTATTTTGGTTTATGGAAATGACTTCAACAGACTTTAGCAGCCACCCCAAAACCCCTTAGCTTCTTTTTTTAAATGTCATTGGTGGAGAAAAAGAAGCTGTCAATCAAATGAGCTGGCTTTTCATTGAAAATAGGCAATTTATCACTAATGATGATTCAGGCTTCCCTGAAGAACAGCCCTGATATAATTGACCATGGATGAGCTGGTTTTCCAGCAGAAGGACACCCAACAACCCTCTGGATCCACTGTTCATCCTCCCAACAACCCCTTCACTGCTGCCTGGGGATAATCAATAACTGGCAGGTTTTAGATTTTAAGTCCAACTCAGAATTATTTGCTAGTGGCACACTGCAAGACAAACACACCCTGAGAGGAACCAAAGAGGTACTTGAGCAAAAAACTTGTAGACAGAAAAAGGGCTGGTCTGTAATAAACCTCTGACTGCTGCCCACCTAAAATTCAAAGGTGAGAAAGCATCACAGGACTAATAATTTTTTAAGATAGTATAGTCACCATATGCTTTTCAAGTCTTGCCTAAGACCTGCTTGATTTTTATCCTGGGTGTTGGCACATTTGTCCCACGACAGCCAAGCTATATATGACTTGGCATGAAAGGGAATATACATCCTATTTACAGCAGTGCTTAAGCCCTATTCCATAAAGAGTCTTCCAAGAGCATTTACATCTATTCTTTTTTATAACCCTCCCACAGTAAGAAAAGATTATCTAATATCTAATACAGGGACTAATCAGCTCATGGTCTTACTACAGTCATCCTCCTTGAGAAAGCAGGGGAAAAAATACCCAACTGCAAAGCAGTAGAAAGTCAAATGTTCAAAACACCCACGTTTCTTGATACCAACACAAATTTATTTACATCTCAATGCAACGAGACTGAGTGTTGCCTTTTGGTACAAAAATGCTGGTAAATTTGAGGCTTGTATTTCTGCAATAAGCCTCTACCAGGAGGTGCAACATCATAGTCCAAAAAGCCAGGAAGAAAAGCCAGTGGAGGTTAAGCCAGAAATGGGTTAATGTCAATATTGTGCCATTCCAGAACATGGTAAAGCACAAAAATTCAAGTGCCGTGGAGAGCCAAGATGAAGTTAGATGGAGTCATCTGGAAACTGGTATGCAAATAGTGCCTGAAAAACACTTCAAATGCTCTGAAAAATGAACCAGTTCACAAGACAAATTCCAAAATCCTGAATCATGGGCAAATTCTGCCTTCCCCTCTCTACCCCCTTCCATTACTCCTCAAGTCTGCAGCAAGGACACGGCATGGCAAAGCCAAAAACTGTGGGGCTAGAGCCAGGGCAGAAGTCACTTTTCACCACAAGTCCATTGGCAATCAAGGCAAAATATTATTAATTTTTCACATTAGTTTCTTACTAAATGCCAAATATTACCAAAGCAACATATCTGTGTCATCTGAAAACATAGTTCTGTTGTCAGAATTAAATCATTAATTTGAAATACTGATATAGAAGTACAGACTAATACATTATTAATGTAGTCTAATAGTAATAACAAAAGCAATAATCTTAATAATGGGCCAGAAGACAGAGCTATGCAGACCCTCCCAGGTGGAAGCTGAATGGTCAGAGTTCACATGCACACGACCAGCCATCCAGATCGATGCAAATCTGGTCACAACACATCATTCCTCCTTTTGTACCCCTTCTCAGATCCATCTTCTCTACATTACCCTAGAAAATGAGACACAAAAGGGGCAAATTGGGGGTTTTAAGAGCAAACATATATAGGTGTAGAGTTACAAGGAGGGCCAGAACACCTCTGATGGCTGAAGGCTAATTGAGTCATCCACTTTGGAAGAATGACCAGCAATTAAACAAGAATCTGTAAAGCTGTTAAGTGCAAGTATCAATTTCAACCTATGACACTGAAGGAAGAGAAGCTTCTCACATACTGAAACCACTGATATATCTTACAGTGGAGTCGCCTGCAAAATAACCTCCCACCTAAGAAAATTCTCTTTTGGAAGCCAAACAAAAACAATCTAAAATATTTTATTGCCGTAAATTCCATCTCTGTTCCATAAACTGCTGAAGAGACATGACATCATGCTAACTACCTAGACCCGTCTGGTTGATAATAGTCCCAGATTTCAGGCTTTAGACTAAACTGCAGGAGCATTACAGGGTGAGAATCTACAGGTCAACACAGATGCTGAACACAAATCTGACTCACCAAAGCCAGAGCTGACACTCCAGCTGGAGTGGGAGGTCTGGTGGTGGCAGAGGCTGACACCACAAAAGCAAGTCTTGCAATATTTGTCTTCTTTGCAGTCTCCTTCCTAAAAGGAGGTTTTCCTTTTAGTGGACCAGACCTTATTACTCCATCCTCCAGCCCCTGTATTCACAGTTCTGCTTTTGTGTGGCATGAACTCTACATATTTCCTGGCCTTATTTCCCAATGAATTAGTGAAATAATTAGCAAAGCCCATGCCCTGATGAGACATTACTGGCTGTTTTCTACCAGTTAGCATAGCAAACTCCACCTCCCTTTCCTCCTTGGTTTCTTCTTCCACATTGCTAGACCTGAGCCATATGATCTTTATCTTTTAGTGCTCTACAAAAGTCATTCCATACAGCTCATTTCTAGAAGTTGAACCTAATGAAGTTCAACAAAGGCAAATGTTGGGTCATGCACCTGGAGAGGAATAACCCCCTGTACCAGTACAAGTGACAGACTGACCTTCTGGAAAGAAGCTCCATGGAGATGGATCTGGGAGTCCTGGTGGACAAGCTCACCATAAGCCAGCAATGGGCCCTTGTGGCCAACAAGGCAAATGGTCTCCTGGGGTGCATTAAGTGTGGCCAGGAGGTCAAGGGAGGTTCTTGTCCCCTTCTACTCCACCCTAGTGAGGCCACATCTGGAACAGTGTCCAGTTCTGGGTTTCCCAGGTCAAGAAAGACAAGGAACTACTTGGGAGAGTCCAGCAGAGGCTGTGAAGATGCTGAGGGGACCAGAGTATTTTTGAGATGAGGAAAGGCTGAGAGACCTGTGGTTGTTTAGCCTGGAGAAAACTGAGAGGGGATTTCCTCAGTGCTGACCAACATCTGAAGTGCAGGGATCAAGAGGCTGGAGCCAAACTCTTGCATGGTGCCCAGTGACAGGACAAGGGGCAGTAGGCACACACTGGAACCCAGGAAGTTTCATCTGAACATGAAGAAAAACTTGTTTACTGTGCAGATGCCAGAGCCTGGAACAGGCTGTCCAGAGAGGCTATGAAGTCTCCTTCTCATGCCACTTTCAAAACCCAGGTGGATGTGACCCTGAGCAACTACTCTAGGTGAATTGCTTTAGCATGGAAGGTTGAACAAGACGATCTCCAGAGGTCCCTTCCAACCCCTACTGTTCTGTGATTGTGATGTTACTTGTCTACAAGTATTTGTCCATTTTTCCCTTTCTAGGCCCTTACCTCACCGAGTGCCAAGCACTTGGCAATCTAATATTCACAAACCAGGCTTCAAAGACTCAACTCTGAATCGTCTTGACTCAGGTTGTGACAAGAAGGGGCAGAGGCCCCCCAAATGCCTTGCCCTGTGCTTCTGTGGGAAGGAGCAGATGGCCAACTTCCAGATGGCCGCCAACCTCATCTCACTGATTCCAACATCTGTACCTTGACTTCCATCTCAGAGGACATTCCTGAGACAGACTGCAGGTTGCTGCCCATGGCTCCTGGCCACACGGCTTATCCACGAGCCAAAGCATTTTGCAAAATGCAGAATGACAAGCCTGAAAAAAGGTTGACTACTAAAAGTTCCTGGCAAGGCATAGCAGAAAAACATTGCAAAAGTAGACATGAAGGAAAAAAAACATATTTAATATACATATATATATATATCTATCTGATATATATCATATCAGACTTTCTCCCCAGACTAAAACATCCCTTGTTTTACACATGGCACCTCATGCCTCAGCACTGCAATCTCCTGCCTACCAGCACTTAAAGGAGATGGGAACAAACTTTTTAGCATGTGCTGTTGTGACACTACAAGGGGTGGTGGATTTCAGCTTAGAGAGATTTAGAGAGGAGACATTTTTCCCACTGAGGGTGGTGAGAACCTGGCCCAGGTTACCCAGAGGTGGTCACTACCCCATCCCTGGCACCATCCCAGGTGAGGTTGGTCAGGACTCTGAGCAACGTGCTCTAGTTGAAGACAGAATGTCCCTACTCAGTGCAGGGGGATTGGAGGAGATGATCTTGAAAGGTCCTTACTATCCAAAATATTCTATAACCTGCATCTCTTGCGAATTAAGAGGCAAACCACAAAAAAAATCCAAACCCAACAGTTTTGTCTCCAGCTCACCCCACAACTGAGAACCACAGAATCATAGAATGATAGGGGTTGGAAGGGACCTCTAGAGACCATTAAGTCCAACCCCCTGCCAAAGGGGGGTTGATCAAGTTGATCCAGCTTTAGCCATGGTGAACTTCCCAAAACTCAGGGAAACAGCCACCAATTAACTTTAGCTGGCCAAAGAGTGGTATGTGAGCTCTATGGACCATCTCAGCCCCATTTTAACACAGTCACAGATTATTTTGTTTCTTCATATGGACTTGATCCAACTTCTCTTTGGGGCTGTTAAAAAAACCAATCTTAGATCTATCTACCAACAGGAATGTAACAAACCAGTTCTGACTGCCACTAAGAAGCTGCTATGAATTAATGATTTCACCAGTTTTATGGCATATATTGTTCTACAGCTTATTAATAAATTAAAAAATTAATGTTACCACTTTCTTCTTCTGAGTGCACTATCTCCTCAAAAAGACAATTTCCAGACATTTAAAAGAGTATTTTACAACAGGAAAAGTGAGTATACTGCATTTCAAAACCCATTAAAATATAAAATTCTGGTTACAGGCGCAACAATCTGCCTAATTAGTTTTTCCTAATTAGCAGGATGCTCTAACCTCTTTAATAAGACTTCTGTGGACAGAATGTTCCATATTGGTTACCCATCTGAGGAAAAAACTAAACAAATACTTCTGAAGTAGAGCTAATAGAACAAGCGTGGCTGGGCTTCATGGTCAGAAGGCTGCTCTGGCATGTAATGCTGGCACTCTGCAAAAGCACAGATTATCCTACCTTAAAAATGTGACACCACTCACACTACAAACCCCTCCATGTTTTAAAGACAAAATTAAAGATATTACACATGAGAGTTCATGAAGTTACAGTTTCAAATTCAACAGCACCTGCCTTGGGAAAAATAATATATGAAGTAAAATCGTAATAAAATTTAAAATACAAATAAAATTAATAATAGCATAACACAAAATGACATAAAACAAATACATTAAAAATCAAA
>JANHGL010010196.1:43533-81177 GCA_024611195.1 Ceyx melanurus
TAAAAAATATATAGTATATGTCAAGTTGTAGGAAAATCTATTTGATGCTATGGCTATTTGCTCAAATCAAATAGATTTGATTTGATATTTGATAATGCAAGTACAAGCTTTCAACATCTGCCAGGAAGAATTAAGTAACACACAACCTCAAACCAAAAATTAATATTCAAGTATGTGGAGGCTTTTTTTTTCAGAAAAAAAACCAAACCAACAGCTGTGCTCCAAATCTGTAAAAATAAACCCAAATTGATGTTGATTCCTAATAAATGGATGAAGTTTACCCAGTGTGATGCTACAGCTTGCAGAAAGCTGGCACAGGACAATATTTAACCTATAAGGAAGCACCACTTCATTAGTACTAATTACTAATTGATGATACTGGGGTAGGGAAAAGCTTTACATGAACTCCCATGTCCTGCTTGTGGGAGAGATTTACAGAGCTGTTTTCTTCTTCATTGTCAACTCCTGCCCATATACTTAATTTAGGTGAATTTTTCTTTCCAAAGCCAGTCCTGGAGCTGTCAACATCCTTTGGTAACATCAGTGCTGGTGCATTTCTATCAGCAGCAAAAGCTAAGATAGACATGAAAAAGATGATTAACATTCTGTTAATCATTTCACTGCCACATGCCATGTGATTTGCTCACAGAAATTAACTGAGCAGAAAGGAATAGCTAAGATCTAGGTTATGATCTCTCAAATATCACATTTATTTCAAATGAGGATAAAACCAGGAAAAAATAAAATCAAGACTTTTCTCTGTACTAGATGCAAACCAAAAGCTTTGCTTCTTTCCCTTTGGAAGATCAAATTAGTGTTATGGACTAGAATGACAATGAATTGTAGGAAGTATCATATTCTTTATAATATAGTACTGTATATGTTTGTTATTTGAAAATAGAAATGTAATCCATAACTAATCTAGAAATAAAATATATACACAGCAACCATTTAAAAGGACAGATAAAATACTCATTAAAATCCTAAGTGTAGAAATACTGACTCATAATGCACAATTTCATTACATTTTACTGCCAGCAATGTAAATATCAATTCTCCAGGTGATTCATAAAATTCATTTTAGAAAGAAAAATAAGGATTTCACCCGGCATTGGAGAACATAAAGGAAAACACATGCTAGGGTTTGAAAAACCAGCCTGTTCTTTCCTTGTCTCATCAGAATATTTTCCCTGGAATTTCAGCAAATCTTTTTACACATCAAACGGACAACTGCCATTTCACATTAGCACTTTCCATAGATCACCCAGCAGTCCCAACCAGAGTCCTTCCCACTCCTGCACCTCTCCTTGCACCATGTTCATCATTCCCATCTTATTTCTGATGATTTTGAGATCCTCTATGTGCTTCCACCGACTTCAAAGGAAGGAGCCTGCGTTTAAATTCATCTACAACCTCTTTTAAGTATCCAAATTGTGAAATTGCTTAATAATGGGGCTGTATTAAAAAAAAAAAAAAAAAAAAAGCATGTTGGACAAATTAAACAACTAAAGTTTTTGGAGGGAAAAGTGCGTGTGGGGGTTTCTGCACAAAAACGTAAAGAAAACCTGTCACTTTTCAAATGAATAGCTACCATCTGCCAGCATTTTATCTGAGGCAAAGTTGATTAATGCAAAGTGAATGTTTTAAGATCACATTGCTGTCTGACTGAATAAATTTCAGGTAGTTTACTTAAGAAATTATTTGTCCTCTTTCTTAATAAGATTTTTTGTTGTTGTTGTCATCATTGGATTCTTCCCTCCCACACACACAAGTTTTTATGCAGCCAGACCTAAGAATAAAAACCTTTGCTCTTAAATCACTGTGCTGTACAAGGACTTTGTTTCTTCCACAGTAGTGAGGTAATTAATCTGCCCAACAAAGGAGATCCCACCTCCTTAGCCAGCTTCAGGAAAACTTTCAGGCAGCCTCTCTCCATCACACTGGAAAGTAAATTTTAGCAGTTTAATTGTGAGCAGAGAAACCACAGCAGTGCTGCTGTCCTCAAAAGGAAATGATGTCTGCCCTTAGACCCGACTTAATTTTACACTGGATTACTTAATATTTTACTGGATTAATTTTTTTACTGGGTTGCTTATTTCTTTACCTTTACTTACAGTAAAAATAATAAAATACTTTTACTTACCGTAAAAATAAATCAATTCTAGAATTTAAACATTTTTATTTTGTTAACTTATCAAAGCATTGCTTTATATTAGTGTGCTAATATTTTATTTAGATATTTATATACAATATTTAAATATAATTCCTCAAGCACATTTGATTATATGCTTTTCTTTACAAGTTTAATTTGAACCATAACATTTTCAGAACAGATTTTTTCGACCTATTTTAACCTCAATCACACAAGACCTGGTTTTAAGTGTGCATTCCCACGTTACCTACTCCCAGTATCAGATGGGCCTTCAAGTCCTCCTTCACCAGAGATAATTTTACACTCATTTTTCAGACTGGGACACCCTTTATTATCCGGGGCTACAGAAGTGGAGGGCATCGTCTGTGCTAAGTGGTGGAGCTTTCATGCTGTTCCATATGGACGTACATTCTCTTTGCTTACACTTTAAGCTGGCTGGACCCCAGCCAGCTCTGGTCAGAAGTCACAAAGTTGTTTTAGTTCAGTACACGGTGCCTGTGGCTCGGATCTCGGTGGGGTTTGTTGGTTTAGGCTCCACGTGGTGCTAGGATGGCCATCTGGCCCCTGGTGTGAAGCTACCTCCCAGCCAGCTCCTTCAAAGCGTGGGCAGAACCAACGTGTGTGTTTGCAGGAGCCCGTGTGAACTAACCTGGGTGAACTCAGCTGATTGGTTTTAAAAAAGTAAAAAATAATTTAAAAAAAAAAAAAAGGCAAGTTTGGCACTAATTAAATACGTAATGACCCTTTACTCAGCTAGGGAGTGAGAAAGAGGAGCATGAGACGAAGGAATGTCTTCTGTATCCTCTTCTCAGTGTGCTTTGCCCCTTTAAATGAAGGATTTCTGTTATTCCTGCTTTGGGCATCTCTTCAGAGAGGCAAGAATATTTATTTGTATCCATCACTATCTATAGAAATGAGTAAGATACATCATGTGGTTATTTTTTAACCAAAGGTGAGACTTGAACCTTGTCTTTAGGGGATCCTGGCTATTACATTTAGTCATCTTATTTCTGCCTTTATATCAACTACTCAGAGAATACACCAGATTATTCTCTAGGAGTACATTCATATAACTGCAGTTAAAACACACATACAACACATACATGCAAACACACATGCAGGGAAAACTATTCCACTTCCTAAAAAGATTAAATAAATATATATTTCCTGTATTTGACAATGTAAAAAAAACCCCAAATTGTTCCCAGAAGAAATGGGTATCTATATATTCTGCCTTAATGAAATAGCTGGAATTTGCCCTGCTTTGCTTCAATTCACATCTTCAACCACCTTCCCCTGGACATTACTTGCAGGTATTATTTTGAGGAGAAAATGTCTAGAAAACAGTAAGTGCTGTAAGTTAATAATACTCAGCTATGTTACCTTTTCAGTAGGTCTAAAGTAATCATTAGAATAAAAATTCACAGGAACACCATTTTTAAGAGGAATTAAGGTGACACCAGCCCATAGGTTAAAGAATTAACTCCATAACAACTCTGTCCTTACAGAACAGAATGATGGCATCAGATCCAAAACAACCCTAAATCTAACAGGATATTAAAAAAAACCCCAAATACATCTACATTATGTATTAGAGGAAGATACTATTCAATGCTGAACACCACACGCCTCATGTTTTGGGGTTGGTTGTTTTTTTTTCCAGAGTTCTACTAATTGAAAACAACAATTTGTTTTCTCTTTTGTAAAATGCTAAAAGCATAGATTTTGTCTTGAAAATATAGTTGTCAAGTATCAAGGGGTATATATATGCTAACATTTACCCTGGGGGTATTTCAGGGCTAGAGTCTGTTACAAATAAAATCTTTATTCATATGAACAGCTACCTGGGGGGCAATACTGAACGTTACACACAATATTTATATAGAAAAATATTATATATATATATATAAACTAATCTAGTGGTGCTATTAAAACAAACTCCAAACTACACTGCATTTAGACTCCCAGGTTTGCAGACCTCAGTCTCATACTACTAACTTTTTGGGGGTTTGGATTACTTTCTGTAGAGGACAGTGCCTAAAATATTAAATGCTTTGATGCAGCATGTCATATTAACTATTTTATTCTTTAGATTTGAAAGACTGTTCCTGGTAAAAAGATTTGAATTACAGGAA
This sequence comes from Ceyx melanurus, assembly GCA_024611195.1. NCBI lineage: Eukaryota > Metazoa > Chordata > Aves > Coraciiformes > Alcedinidae > Ceyx > Ceyx melanurus. Next base: position 47,821 of record JANHGL010010196.1, read on the forward strand.
AAAGAAAAGCAAGCTTTTTTTTTTTCATTAAATTGTGCAACAGTATTTAAAAAAAAACAGAGGCTAAAAAAATATTCTTTTTAATATGTGCTCTCTAGAATTACTGAATAATCACTATGTGCTATGGAAAACAACCTGAGACAAGATCAGATATCTACTTTTATCAGAAAGTTTAAGCTGTCTGAAGGAAGTTGGGTGACAAAGCAGACAGGGCAGCAGCTCTGCAGACTGCCAGCAGCCTGAGGAGGTCACATCTCTCCTGGACCTTCCTAATTTACAGAATGAAGATTATAATAATCCAGAAACTGCTAAAAAAACCCTCTTGATTGTTAAAAAACCAGCTTGTCTAGAGAAATCAGACAATAATTCTGCCATTTTCCAGTACATTTCAAACTGTGATTTGGAGGTTGAAACTCCTTGAACTTATGCAACATCACATGAGCCTCTGTGTAGCAACTAGGCAAGCTCTTAAAAACAGAATTCTGTGGCTGCTGTCCATCAATATATTAAGCCATTGCAAGTCTACAAGCCAAATAAGGCAGCCTTAAAAATTCCCTCTATGGCCTTGCAAGTTGAAGGAACTCACCACGTGCCTGATCTTCCCCTTTCATCAGGGCTTCTGTCCTCCTTTAGGGAGATGTAGGAAGCCACGAGCTGGTTTAAAAGACACACTGCACAACTAGGCAGTGAAAACAGAAAAGCAACATTTTTTCTAGAGAAACACAGCACAGCCTTTGCACTGGGGAGCTAATAGAAATCTGTGCAGTGCTGCAGATAAAATATGTGTTTGCTACCTTCCATAGCTACACATGTTCCCCCTGAAGGGTGAGGACATCATCTCCCTGTGAACATTCTGAGTAGATCTTGTTCTTGCACTGGAACATCATTTTGTAAGCCAAGATATCAGCTACAGAGTTCACAAAAGTAACATTAGATGCACTGCTTGTTGCTAATTCAGCTTTAATTCTTGCTCAGGGGAGCCCAAGTCTGTTCCCCAATAGAAGTACTTGTAAGTTCATCACAAACTCTCTGGTCACTGCAGAGCACCCCAGTTTGATACCTGTGACCCTGCAATGGATACTCTGCCTCCAAAGTGCTTTTAAAGTCTGGCCCTTAACTCAGTTAACATGACTTTAAAACTACCAAACCCACTTCCTTCCCATCATCAGCTTGTATTTATAATAGTACAGATCATTTAGAACTGCTGTAGAGTACTGCTGTAGAGATGTATGGCTCTATCAGACTTATTAGCATCCATATTATTTCTCATACATACCAGCATCTTGCAATAAAATACAGTTTGAAAAGAAAAATTTGTTCATGCAGCTCCGTTACCATAAGTGTTTGTACTTGAAATACTCATGATCTTTCTGGGTTATTCAACACACAAATAAAAACGAGGTACTTAGGAAATGTCATATTGATGAAAATCACTTGTAAATGAACATTTTTGCTCTACAAATAACGCTAATAATCTAAATAATGCAAATCTGGTATTTCCCATGACCTCGTAAGAAGGGTGAAATATTTAAAGGTGTAATTCAAAACACACTCTCCTGCCAGTTTGCAACGAGAGTTTTGTCTTAAACTGCTACCTGGGAAACAGACCTTTAGTGGTTACTAGCAAGCTAAGAAATAGAAGAATCAATGTTAATTTTAATCAGTGTTTTTTTCCTAATAGCAGAGAGTAGTCAGCCTCATTAGGTTGTCGTCTGATGCACTTATACTTTCAATTTAATAAAAATACTTGAAACATTCAATTGCAGAACGAGCATTAAAAAATGTGTGAGTAAAAAGGAGAAGGTACCTCTAATCACTTTTCCTCTACCAGTCACATCAGCCCTTGTTCCTAAAGCACTACCCTGCCTGCAAGGATAAGGTACACACTCTTTTTTAAACATCACATCTTTGTCAACTTTGACTACTTGATTGTGTCTGATCAAACCCTAAGAGCAACAGCAAAGAACAAGCTTTCCTCTCTTTAAGATGCTCTATTGGTTAGATCAGATTTATTTGCTGTCAGTAAAGGTTATATTTGCACATAAGTCTATGACAGATTGCAAGTTTATTAACTTCCAAGTGAGTTTTCAAGCTGCTGGGTTGAGTGTTGTTTTTTTTTTCTTGGGTTGTTGGGTTTTTTGTGGGGTTTTGGGTTGGCTGGTTTGTTGGGTTTTTTTTTTTTGTCGTCCTTCTCTCCCCCTTCCCCCAAGATGTGGGTTACTTGACAAATTGGAGTGAAGTTATCTTAGGTCAATGTAACTGTAAGTTAAACTAATGAAGTGTATGTCTATGAGTGATGTCTGATTAGTTTAATACAGTTAGTGCTGGACAGCTTGGGCTGCTGACCTTGAAGGAACACAGATAACATTGCCATGCGTTGGAGGATGTGGTTGTGATACAAGACAAATTTACATAACAGTTTGTCATATACACTCCTCCAAAACAAAAATCCTTGCAGAAAAGGAAAGCGATAGGAAAGCAAATGCTGAACGCCTCGCACGAGACAAACCAGGGAAAATCAATTATAACACTGGGCTTGGGGTGGTAGCTTATTTTAAATGCAAGCCAGAAAAAGTCTACATTTATATAGCATCCATTCCACAATGGATTAGATGTTGTGTTGGGTAACAGCGTTCAAGTGCAGCCTTCTGTAGAACAAGACCCACGCTCAAAAAAATGACATTCCTTCCCCAGCTATGCCTACCTGCTCCTGGTAACAAACACCAGACCCAGTTCTGAACTCTAACCAGTTAGCAGATCATTCTGGAGTCCTGCTGAAATTCATTGGGTGACTAAAAAGCAGCTGCTTGGGCTAAAACAGCCCCGTGCAGCAACAGCCTCTCTCCAGGGAGGTGCAAAGTCAGCTCATGACCCACAGGGTGACGCTGCACTCCCCGAGCAGAGCACACAGGCTGTAGCAGGCCACATGTCACTGCTCCAGACAATCATCTCACCACATCTCAACAGATCAGGTAGGCCAAGCAAAAATCACCGGCTTTCAAGACAGCTTGGTTCTGGAGTTGACTGATTCTCACTACGTGATAGCTATCTGTTGACCTAAATAGCCTGCTTTTATCAGCCCAGGTTCTAGCTGATAGAAGTTTGCCACTTACATAAACGCATAATTGACGTCCCCAGTTGCTGGCACGTTACAGAACCGGGCTATCATTAAGATAAAACTGCTCCCTTAATCCTCCAGGTCAGGCTGAGCAGTACACTCTGATCAATCAGACTTGCTAACAGATAGAGGGGAGGGCAAGTGAGGAAACTTGCAGCTTCTGTGCCATCTCTCAACCTGATCTGCAAAGCACGGCTTAAAGCTTTCAGTGTCACTGAATCCACTTGGTAAGATTTAAACCAAGATGCACATATACACAAACAGGTATCCACTTACCTGCACTCTTAGAGACTTTCAAGGACTCACAAGTCAAAACAGTCTAGGAAATTCTAAAACACAGCAGAGATTTCCCAGCTATACTCTGAGAAGTCAATGCAAGAAGAAGAACTTGTCCCTTGCAAGTCTCCATCTGCTTGCACATAACTCAAGACACAGCTCAAGAGACCTGGCTGAAGGCCTGTCTGCAATCTGAGCTTAGAAATCATTCCGTTCCTGGGTTACCTGTAATTAGTACTTGTTGGCACAGTTTGCATGAAATAAAGAGCAGCAGTTCGTGCTTTCCAATGCCACTTCTTGGCAGGGAGTGTACAGAGGACACAGTCGTCTTGCAGCTCTTCCTGGAGAAGATCCATCAGCTGTTTGTGGGAACCACCATAAAAGGCTTCAATGAGAAGGACACTCATTTTCCAAGTACTTCAGAACTGTTTGGATTCTGAAAATGATGACAGAGAAACGTTATACTTTAGTAATACATATTTAGTAATACTTTTTGTTTTATTTTTAAGAAAATTCTACTGGAAAAAGCAGAAACATAGTGCAGGCCCTTACAGTGCCTTTGTTTTTCCCTATCAAATTAATCCATCATATTGTATTAATGAGTTTACATCAGGAAGAGCTACATAGCAATTATGATGACAATTATGACACCTATTAGTTCCAACCATTACAAGATACTATTTGTAATTTTTAAATGAATCAAGATGGGCAGGACTTAAAAAATTATACTGCATTTTTAATTTATTGTCTTGTTTTCAATCAGATGTTTCAAAGCAGCTTTACTTTACAGTCTCTTAAACACACACAATTCTTCCATAGGTTAGGAAATAGTTTGTTTCATTTTTACACAAGTTTCCCCCTTTTTCCTGGAGGTAGATAAAGTAAAGAACAAATCAAAGACACTTCAACCCTAATAGGTGCTAATAACAGTAATTTGCATAAGCATCTTAAAGCCAGAGAGCAGCCCCAGGTGATGCAGCCTGAGCATCTCCCTCAGGACACTCTCCTGTATCACTGGGAGCTGGATCTCCACCTCAGCAACACAATTGGACCCTAAAGGAGATATAAACCCTGTTATTATTTTGGAGTACTCCAAAATGGCTGGTAGAGAACAGCACCTCCAGCTTAAGGAGGCTCTCAGATGTGAGAGCTGCTCACAAACAGGATGCAAACCACGCTGCCCAAAGCAAAGGGAAAGGTGAAAACCCCCTGACTATTGCTCATCAATTCATGAGTCATGGACTTGGGGTACTGAAAAGCTGCTTTTCAGATCCTTTCAGCAAAAAACATCACATATCCAAGTCAAAACCAAAACCCTGAAAGGTATCCACCATTCATGACTGCCTCTCAACGGGCCCTAACAGGGTAGGACTCTCTTAGCTCAAGCTTGATGTTTGGTGCTGCATATTGCAAGACTGTACATCCATTTCCTGACCTGTAATTTCTAGTGGTTTCAGAGTGTAATCCTTATCTTCTCAAAGCCTCTGGTGACAAGAAGTGAGAATTCAGAGAACTACACACTCTCCAGAAAATCTCAATCATCATCTCAACCCTGGTATTTACTTAAGTTCCAGTTTAGGTTATTAAAAAAAAGATGTTTTCTGTTAATCAGAGGGTAGAAAGCAAACAAACAAACCACCTTAAATGCACTTAAACTATCACATTAGCTAGCCAACAACATAAAAAAACAATCAGTGAATAAATTTGAGACACAAAACATAAGAAACCTCTAGATAGTTTTGAGTCACTGGCCCATCATGGTGCAAGCTGAAGTGGTGATGTGGATCTCCTAGGTCATTACAGATCAATCAGCAAGAGGAAAAACCATATTCCATGCTGACTTTCTTCCCATAAGTGAGCCTGAATTTGGGTTATAATCTGCTCTATTACTCGGTCCCTCATATTGTTACACATAAATTATTTTTTTGGGGAAAAGGTTTCTTTCGAAAGAAAAACAAAAGCCTTCTGGAAGCAGAGACTTCATTTTGGAGCTTGCTTCTTTTCAGGTTCTGATCTCTTTTCTACTGACCTAATTTAAAAAAAAGAAAAAAAAAGAAATGAAAAAGAAAAAAAAGGAGAAAAAAAGAAAAATCACACTTTTGAAATCACTGACGTTTTCTGAATTTACAATGATGCAACTGAAATCATCTTCTCTACTCCAAAGCCCTTTTGGAGTCTGCAGGGTAATAACTGCTATAAAAACACAAGCTGTGTTTTAGAATCTGCACTATTCACCTAAAGAACAATTTGTAATTAATCACGCTACGCTTGTCATCAAATGTCACTGAAAACTGAACTCAACACACAACTAGAGGGAAGAGCTTTGCAAACTCAGCCCCTACAACTCAAGGGGTACGTGGAAAGTTGGTAACTGCCACTGAGTCAGTCGTTCAGGGAGAATGAGCTGCAGCTAATTTCCAAATCATTAGCATTATCAGTAATAAAGCAATTCGTTCACAAAGTATCTGATCAAATTGCACGTCAGTTCTGAAACTGGTTTTATCTCCAGGTTTAACTGAATCAACAACGTGCTCTCTGGTTGTTTTGCACCAGTTTGCACCGTCCATCCCTTACGGGGACAGAAAATGACTGTACGTGCTGATGATAAAAGCCTTTTTCAGTCCTCAGGTCTCCTTCTGGCTTAAAGATCCTGACATTTTGGTTACTCTGTGTACACCCTACCTTCAGATCCGTGTGTAAAACTGTTGTGCAAATAGCAGACAAGCACTGGCCATCCAACAAGCTCCCTTTGGCCGCTTGTGTTGGGAAACTGGGTTGAAATTGTGGCTGTGTCACAGAAAGGGTGTGAGATGGCTCTTGCTATACAGCTCTTCACAATCACACTCAGAGACCCCACACCAGTAGCACACCAGGGTGAAAAAAAAAAATCACCATACCACACTTTTTCTTTTCAGAGAAAATATGAAGCTCAAAGGCTTTCCCATAAAACTCTTGCTTCCCAGAAACTTTAAGTGCTGCTCTTCAAATTCCTCAAAAGCACTGATGGGATTCTAGAGTTGTATGATCTGCATTTTACCAGCAATACACATCAAATGCAATCTTGAAGTAAAATGTTATATAAGGAGCAGTGTATGGCATGTTTTGTTCTTGTTTTGGTTTGGTTTTTAATAAGATGCTACCTAAATATGAAACCACTAAAGAATAATAGCAGCACAATATGTACCACGTCAACTTCAGGGGTTGACTAAGCTGGAGCAATGAAAAAGTCAATAAATCTTCTGTTTTACAAAGATACACTGATAATGCAAAGGAAATTATATTATATATAACTAATAATTTCATGTATTTAAAAAGGCAGAGAGGAGGTAGGACACAGTCATTTACCTCATATTTCACCCACATGACTTCCAGTTTTGTTCACATACAAAAATAACATCTATTATTTTTGCTTTATTTCCCTTGACCTAGCCAAGTTAAGGTAAATATGCACCATATACTCCTCAGAGGTCTCGAAAAGACACAGCTGATAAATGGCCTGAGAACATTCACCGTATCTGATGGAATGCAATCCTCAATTAAATATAAATCACTCCAGGTATTCTTTTCCCCCTTTCAAAGAAAACAACAAATATTAGAAAAACAGAACTGCTTCCCCTTTCTCATTACAGCGCTTCCTCTCTGGAGCCAGCGATCCTGGGTGTTCCTCCAACAGCTCAAGCCCAGCCGCAGGGCTGTGGCACCCTCTGCTTTGAAAACGTGTTACTCTGCCTAGACCATCTGCAGCAGCACATTCTTTCAGCTATCCACAAATAAGAGACTATCTGAGATAAGGAAATTGCACCAAGTGGTGTCAAAATTATTATGACTAATACAGTTATACTGAAGTACTGAGAAATTGAGAACCATCAAAACGTGTTGGTTGGAAGACACCCTTCAGATCATCAAGTCCCACCACTAACCCAGCACTGCCAGGGCACCACTAAACCATGTCCCTCAGCACCACAGCTCCATGGTTTGGAAACCCCTCCAGGGACTGGAACTCCACCACTCCCCCGGGCAGTCTGTTCCAGGGATGGACACCCCTTGTGGGGAAGCATTATTTCCTAATATCCAATGTAAAGTTCCCCTGGCACAGTTTGAGGCCATTTCCTCTTGTCCTATTTCATGTTCCTTTGAAGACCAACCCTCACCTCACTACAACCTCCTTTTAGGAAGGTAATTAGGTGCTGTCTCAAAGCCAGCACCTCAGTGACATTCACCCAGGACTTTTGTCATTTGCTCCATCTCTACAATACGCTGAGCATATTGCAGGAAAGTGGCAAGTCCCTAACTAGGCCACTGTTATTTGACCCAATAATTTTCCATTAAAAGGAATTCTAAGCACTATACAGAGCAGTAAATAAATATCTACTTTAATGGCAGGGAAGAATTAATTGTTCGACTAGCCACAGAAACCATGGCTTGTTTTTAATCTCTAGGTGAACACCACCTAAAGTATTTTTGCTCACCAACCTAGGTAAAGAAAACTCATCATTTTCCATGATTTATTAAGAACACAAATTATTAAAGAACACACATTCATTCTGCCTTCTAAACAGCAGTGTGGTTCCACAAACATCAGCACAGCTCGCATCAGAAAGCCATAATTAGCTCCGTTCGCTGACGTATTCAGACAACATAAATTACAGATCATGTTTAAGTATCCGTCCAACAAAATAGTTGAGCAACAATCCAAAACCAAAGGAATAATTGTTAATATATTCCATAGGTAGAGAGCTGCTATTAGTTACAGGAAATAAGGTATATGGTTTCAGTCATGATTGTTTTAACGGTCACAGTCCCACACGTATGAGAAATTTATTCCACCACCGTATCCAGAGCACACGTGGTTCAGTATCTTGTAACTCAACCAACTACAAAACCCATCAGGTAGGTGCTGTGGACAGAACCTTTGATGATTTCAGATGAACACAACATAACACCCAAGCCAGGCAAAACCTTTCCAGGTTCCACATTCCCATTAAAACCGGGATTGTCCAAAGGGCTGCTGCAGGGTCTCTACCATTCCTCCTCTGCCCCTTCCTCCCAGCCCCCTGACCCACCCGAGGTGTGGATGTGGTGGATCCACACACACAAACCTAGACTGAAAGAGCCTGTGCTACCCTCCCACTCACGCCAGTGACTCACCGAAACCCCAGAGCTGTACCTTTAACACACATTTTTATGTCTGACCAAAATTTAACTCGGATTTAGATCACCCAAAAGTACCGGCTCAAAAGGTTTGTCATTACTAAACTCTCTGAGTGCACAAAGTGAGAATGCCACTTAGATTATCTTTTGTATAAATCAAACAGGGAGAAAAAAAAAAACTAAATTTCTCTACTTCATCTGAGAAAGCAGTAAACCCAAAATCGTTCACCTCTATTTGGCTGCCTGCATCAGCACTAATATTCATTTACTGGGAACAGCCATAAACCGCAGCCTGCCCCGTCCACACAAACCCAGAGCAGCAAAACACCTACAGAACACCCCAAGCCAGTATTACCTGCAGGTGTGGAGGATGCTCACCACTGTGCTGAATCCTGGATGGATTGCTCAGACTGCTTTGGTTTCACTCAAGGCTACAATACAGCAATTAATTTTACTGTGTTTATGACCTTTATGGATGTTTGCAAAGGCTGTTTTCGTTAAGTGGACAATCAAATCCCAGATAGAACTAACAGAGTTTGCTGCAGAAAAAGTCCCAGTGGTCCCAGGTAAAGATTTCCCCCATCTGGGAATTCTGCCTCAAAATCCCTTTTAGTGCAACTTATATTTGAAGTACTTATTTAAAGGCCTGCTAAGTTACTCTTCTACTATTTTAAGATAACTGTAAATATTCATATATTGAAAAAATCAGCTGCTTGCAGTACACTTTAAAAATACACAACTTTTTTCCTCATTCTCAGAATTACAATTCCTCAAAATGCACATCAGACTGTGGGGCAGAAGCACATCCCACACAGGGAAGAAGCAGCAGAGCAGTGCTTGGGATGATGCAGTTAAAAATCACCAAAAAGCAAAAGGAGGATTTGTAAAAAATGGGTTAATTCTTAACTAAAAAGTCAATAAACCGTGAGGATGGGCAGCTTCAGTCCTTGTATCTGAGCTTTCAACCCTGAAATGCCAGAGCAGGAATTGGAAGTTACAGTTTAAAGATGTCCAACACCTATTAATCCAGAGAGACCCCGACACAAGAGACTAATGGCTCCTTTTAGAGATTATCTATTTAGAAAGCAACGTGCTGGAAAAGCTGCATCTTATCCAAAGTAAACAGTATCACTATAAATACTGGTGAAAAAGTTGTTAATGCATATGCAGGGTATGCATTTTAAAACTCAGTATTTCAAGTGGTTTATTATTTTCCTCTAAGCAAAGGCACTAATGACCATTGTTTCTTGCTGCAAATTAAATTTGGGGGGTTTTTTTCAGCTGTATAAAAGCAAAAAAAAAATAACCAACAAACCAAACACACCCAATTCTTGGAATTTTCTTTCCACCTTCTTTCCTGATACAGGCTGAGTGTCATAAATACTTTGTATCTATACTTCCCAGCCATCTTCAACCAGCATCTTGGAAGATCTTAATTTTTAATGAATAAATTATTGCAACTTTTTTTTTTCCAGTGGAGAAAAACCATCTGTGTATCACATTTCTCAAACCCACATACAGCTGACACTTCCTCAGTGGGAAGCACACATGCCCCTTTGGAGCACAGCACTCAAAAGATGTATTTTCAGGGAAATCTCCCTGCCAGATATCCTGATTCTCCTGTACATTGTGAACAGAAATTACAATATACAACTGGTTTGTAGGTCTCCAATTTACCTACTCAGCAGTATACATGGGACCAAGTAGTACTCAGAAGAGAGCTTTGGGGATATTAAATAGCCTGTAAAGTATTTTTGTGAATTCAGATTAAAAAAGGCAAAGTTAAGTGTTTTTAGTATTTAATTAGAAGAAAGTTTTCTTGTTTTCTAAGCCAAAGGAGAAGGGAAAAAGAGAAAGCAGAGGGATGATGGAAAACCAGGGAAACAACTACAGCCACAACTACCCATCTCCAGCAAACTGAGTTTGTTCCTCTGCCTCCTCCATGGAAGAGATTTACAGAAGACAACATGCAGAGCAGTAGATATTAAACAATATAAATTTGAACATTATTTTGGGTAGCTTTTCAGTCAGTAACAGGCTGTGGGGTTTTTTTTTGGAGCGGGGGAAATGAACAAAACCCCAAAATAGTACAGATCTAATACAAGGCTGTAACCTGAAAATGCAAAGCTAGCAATGGCATTTGAGAGAAAATGAGTTATTCTGATTTAACAGCTCTTTATAAGCTCCCTTTTACCATGTAACTCAAAAGGCTGGAATAACAATAACTTACTTTAACAGACACTGCTCATGTTGTTTTATGGTATGTTGGTTTTATCCAACTTATTTGGACTGTGTTTACAGTGTTTGAAGGCTCAAGACAAGGCTCATCTTTTCCAGTACTGCACCTATTACTATAAATGTGATAATATTGATGATCTTGAAGGCTTACATTAGGTTTAAATAGATGAATGATACTCAATTTAGAATATCTCCAAGTGGACTGGGAACTAATAGGTGTGGTAATGGGAGATGTAGCACTATTTTTAAACTTGACAGGAGACATATTAGTTGGTAGTTCCCTATTATAGAAAAAGCACCAGTCTGGTAATAATGGGCTGACATTTTGAAATTCTTCCGATTTATTAGGAATATGATGAGAAATGTGCTCCACACATTCTGGCTTCAGACCAGTTTCTGTGTGGAATGGTAAGCAGTACAACCTGCATTCACAACCAGTTTTAAGAATGTATGTGTATATATATACTTGGAAAAAAATTACTTGTAAATATTTTAACTATTCTCCTCTGAAAGACTTAAGTCTATAGTTTGTATTAGCTAACATTACAAGACAGAATACTTGTTAGAAGTCATCATTAATTGCTCCAAGGTAACAGAATTACCCTACATTAAAAAGTTGGTTTGTTTTCTACAGCAAATTAAAAAAAAAATATATATATTAATAGCAAATCATTCTACTATCATGGAAAACTGAGATTTGGCACTTAAAACACTCCTCTTGCACATAAAGCTGGACCTGCAAGAGTTAATTTAAAGATTAGTTTAAACATTAGGCTTGGTAGCCTGAGATGTTTGGCAGCAACTTTTGAGTGGGCACAAGCCAGATTTATTTTACAGGCAGGAACTATCCATTTGAATATGTGATGAAAGGATCTGCATCTCCAGTCACACCTTGAGTCAACAAAAAGGATGGGATGAGATCGACTGTCAAATCAAGTTCAACTGTGAAATGCAGGAGGAGTCCCACACGGGGAAGCATTGTGGAGGGGAGGAGACCTGAGGTTACTTCAAAATGAAATTCAATCACAATGGAAAATGGACTTCAAAAGAGGTACCAAATGTATCTGCCACCTTCCTCACCTAAGGACCTGCAACATGAGCAATTTAATGTGATGGTCACGAGGACTTTGCTGAGATACAAAACCCTTCTCCAAGAGAAGGGAATAAATCGAGTTTGCATTTGTTTAGAAGCAGCAACATTTGGGTACTAGACCCCTACAACAGTTTGGATGTAATGCTCTTCTGAGTCATAAAGGAACTTGAAAGTTGCAAAGTTACCTGCATTAAAAAAAGGCCTTGATTTTAATTACTAAGTACCAGATGCAGCAATTTTTTGTCATCTACTTGCTTAACTCATCTTCTCAGGGAAGAGCTGAACCAATGTTTCATACTATGAATCCATGAGAACAGAAATCCATCTACCTAACTTCTGTACAGTCAGCATCATGTTATCTCTTTGACACCCCTGAAAAGCTCTTAGATTCAACACTGAACACACAACACTGAACGAGGACTTCAGATGGTGCTAAAGGTAATTTTTTTTTTCCATTTCAAGAATTTTTACATCTTATTTCCAATTTGACATACAGAAGATATGTTATCAGTTTATCAATCTAGTGCAGAGCTGCCAGTTCAATTTAGTGGTGCACCATGTTTCCTGTAAATAATTTCCCTATAAAGTTTTGCTGAAGCCCTCTGAAAAATCTGTACCAACACTACAGGCTCCAGAGTATAGCTAAAGTGCTTTCTAACAACTCACTGCAAGGGCTCCCCAACACCCCTGCTGACCCAAGAACAGCAAATCTCAGGGCTTAAGTCACTTGTTTCCATTCTGTTGTCTGCAGAGCCTGCAAAATATTTCTGCTTCAAGTGATGAAGAAAAGCATATTCATACATCTTATTTTATTTTGCAAGTATGAGAAAGTTAAGGGGTCTACCTCCTCCACTGGGAAGTTTCTATGGATACACACATCACAGAGAGCTGAAAAGTACTGACATGAGTTAAATAAAGATGTCTGTTATCATCTGTCAATTGAAATGGTGAGCATTTCAGGAAATATATATATTTTTGCCATGAATAAAAGTGATATACAAAGCATCTCAAAACAATCTGTTTCAGAAGGTTATCTTGGGTATTTTGTAAACAAGTTTGGGTTCTGAGCTGATGTTTTAAAAACAGATACTGCAAAAAGAATAAACATTAGTGTCTGGGGGAGACCCTAACAGACATGAGAGGAACGTGGCCCCTTTTTACCACTGCCACAGATAACAGCAAAGCAAGGACATGCACAGAGGACATCAAGATGTAATTTTTTTTCCCTTGAAAACTATCAGATGTCTGATGTTAGAAAAGTGCCATTAAACTCACCACCAGCAGAAAGCCCATGCTTTAAATTTCACTTTTGCTGCATGTAATAAAAACTGGCTATAGAAACAATCTGCACTGTAGTCTAACAGAAAGAAACAGAAAGAGCTTAGAAAGTTTATTTTACTTCATTATAAATTGTGAAGATAGTAGTACTCATTTATTATTTCAGTTTTAGTGTCGCTTGAGAATAACTTCCTCGACTACCTAAAAAATACACTCCGAAAAGCATTTAACCAGCCTCAGTCAACTGGCCACCCTCATAAAATTCTCCTCCAAAGTCTGAAACCCCTTATCAAAATCAAACATCCTGTTCAACAAAACCAAAATGACACTGTCATTCATCAGGTACTTCAGTTTAAACCACCAGAGAAACTCCTGTGCATTACCTAACATGGTCCTCCTGCAAACCTGTACGATGTTAAGAACAGTAAGTATGATGTACAGTGGTCATGATTACTGAGGTGCAGAGGAAAAAAAATCTTTACTGCAGAGCTCAGAGGTGAAAAAAATATTTTGGGATCATAACTGGAACTTCCTAACTATTTAAAGTTTAGCTGGTCATTAGTAGGTGTTCTTACTGACATTAATGATATAATAAAATGCCAGAAATACCATTACTGGCCAACACAAGAACCCATTTACACCTCATGCACACAAGGTCTGTGTTTAGCATTCCCACTTCTTCATTTCAAAGTCATAAAGATCACATTTCACCAGCAAGTTAAAGATCTGGTCTGACTCACACTGAAGACTTCAGCTATTATGAATTGGGAAATTTTTGGCAATACCATCAGTTAAGCTTTCTCAACAGCCATAAGAAGCTCCTGGAGACCTGAAGAGTAACAGCACACGGACAGTTTGGGATCAGCACATCTTGGGAACAGCTCTAAATTAAAGGCAGTGGTTGTCTCAGAGAGCTTTCCACACACAATCAGACTCAAAGCAGAGCTACAACTATAATTTTGGTATATTGTTCCTTATTTTTTATTTTTCCTATACAAACAATAGTCATTTATGGTGCTTACAACATGAAGAAATTACACCAGGTACTCCTCAAGTCTCAAAACAGTCTTAGTAACTGCTCAGCAGAAACAACATGGACTTGACACTGCAAAATCCACAGCAAACACCAAACACTGAGACTAGGATTAGGAAAACTTCCAGCCTCTTAACTAAGGCACACAGCAGAAAATGTTCAAGTGAACTAAAAGCACTTTTAATTTTCAAAGGGGAAGACAAAACTGCAATTTTTAAATGTTTCTGTCTTTGCTACAATCCCGATGAATTTTTATTATCACCTTCCAGCTGACAAAAGTAAAAGGGAAATTGTGGATCTTTTAACCTTCACAAACTTCTACCTTTAACAGCTTCACATTCTTCCAGTCAATGCAACAAATACACTCTTGCTAAGCAACGAAGTCTTAGAAGGGTGCAAAAATTCAAGCAAAAAAAAACATTTAGGCCCACTGAGGCCTACACTTTCTTTATCCAAGTGGATTTTACTGGTGATCTATTGGGAATTCCTCTATGATCCAGGGAACTGAGAGCATCCTTACCCATCAGAGCAGAAAATAAAGATGCTGATTTTTGACTGTGCTGGGGTGGTAGCTTCACTGAACACCACTGAATTTGGCTAACTTTAAGAAAAACAGGCAAACAAGTGCTTTGCCTATAGAGATAACATTACATCTATCTTCAGCTATTTACGTTGAAATTTTCAAAAGCCACTTTCATAAAATGAATCTGAACTGAAGAGAGGTGTTACATGGGTCTTATCTTTTTACAGGGTAAATGACTCAAACCTTTCTGAGTCTTCAGATCTGATCTTCCCATCACCATTTAAGAAGAGGTTGGTCCCACAAAGATTAGCTGTAGATACCTGAAGGTGCTACATGAAACTGGTTTAGCCCCACATTTAATGTAGAAATAGTACTGGAAGACACTTCACTCTTCCATTTTGAATACTGGACCTATAATTAGGATTAAAAGAGAAGGGAAGGAGCCGGGAGGGGGAAAAAAAAAAGTTGCCTTCAGCAAATTATGTACAGTGGAAAAACAACACAGACAGGGTACCCAAATCGAGCAGCAGCAAATGCTTTAAGAAAAGGAGTTATTTCCATCTATCTGCACTGATCACTCATTAGTTCAGTTCTGCTGAAAAGCCTCATCCAAACGCTGTCTGCTCACTTCAAAGTGGTTAAGAATCCATTTGTGAGGTGCATTCAAAATGTGCTAAGAGGAACAAAATCTGTTTTGCATGCCAATATCCTTGGAGAGGGCAATATTCATGCAAGATGATTCAAGCTACTCTTCAGAGCAGCAGCACTCTGCCTTCCCACTGAAGCTCTGAATAAGTATGGACAAGAGAGATCCATAAATGATTTTTCCCTGAGTCTATAGACAGTTGGTTTCTTAACACTCATGGAAGCATTTTCTTGGGCATTAACAGAATGACTTAGAAAAAACAGTCTGCTCTTTTCTTTGAAGCTGTTTTTCTTCTCAAGCTGTGTAACACCACTTGATATTTAGTGTGCATTCAACTCCCATGAGCTACTCAACCGAGCACCAGGCTTCAGTATACTGAAGGTGCGTAATGGTTGCCTAACAAATACAGACCATTTCACATGTTCATGCTTATTTACAAATAACCACTTACATACTGCTGACATTTATAATGACACCTGTGATGTTGCTGACACACCACTATGTTTGTGAAGTTTGCATTTACAGGCACAGTCGATTCTAAGAAACTTGCTGGCAGATACAGCATTTCCTCTGACTGTATTTTGACTATTTCCTATTTGAAGAGGAAAAAAAAAAAAAGGCTTCAGAAACATGATTTTGTTATCATTCGACACTAGTTCACTCAATGAATTTTCTCAAAATTTTTCTCCTGACCATATTACTGTGTTCTTTAAATTATACCATAGACATACAAAGAATTTAATATATTTGCTATTATTACTGCTGCCTAGTGAATTATTATTCCAAAGTCTACGACCTACAATAACAGCACTTCAGCCTCCAGAAACCCTGATGCAATGCTTGATAATGGAAATGTTTGGTTTTGTACATGTAGGTAGATTATAAAGAGTTCAACTTACAATGGAGACAAAGAGGATTTAAAGATTCTCTGTTAAACTTTTCAAAGTCAAAGGAGTCCTAAACTATCTTTCAGATTAAACAAAGCTCTGGATCTGTGCACATGTTCAAATTACAAACCAACCGTAAAGGATGCTTGGATTCAAAAAATAAGCCTTAATAACTCCATAACTTCTAACCAAACATTTTCAATTGTTTTGTTTCAGTATGCTTTAAACAACAAAGTGCAACTGTTCTATCTCCTCAAAATCATACTACATCTTCTGCCTGGTGTTTTCCCATTATTAACAACAAGAGGTTTCATTTATCCGCTTTCATCCAAAAATGCTGAAGAGCTTAACAAACATTAATTAAACCTCACAACACTCCTGTGAGGTAGGTAGGTATTGTTATCTCTACTTTACAGATGAGAAAAACTTGAATTCAAAATTGTGATTTGCACAATTTCCCAACAGCAGTTTTATAGTAAAGCAAAGAGCAGAAGAAAGGAGCAGTGACTCCTACTGCCAGCCACCACAATACACATTCCTCTTTTAAGCCAGCAGGAATTTTCTTGCCATTTTGCCACACATAAAAAAGAAAAATAAATGTTCTGAACAACAGCATTAGCACAATAGACAATACAGACAAATACATATTTTACCCAGATTATACTTTAATTATTACATTATTATTTATTTTTTTACAAACTCTGAGACAAAATTGTGTGTCCTGTATGAATATCAATCTTCATCTGGTGAGAGGATAAATTCCATCTTCAAAAGGAAAACCCACACTTCTTGAAACCATATGAGTTGTTTCTCACGGGACTGAAAATCCTGTTTTCTTCTTTTCATTTACATTTCTTAATATCTCCTATTTTGTTTCCCATTCTTTTACCTTTTCTGATTATTTCACCTGCTTTTCTTATTCCTTCTGGTTGAACTTACCTTAGTCCTACACTACTTTTTTTTTTCTTCTCTGAACATTTTCAATAACAGTAACACCTACAAAGGATGAATTTACAGAGTATTGACCACTACCTTAATGAGACACGAATCAAGTTTTCTTGTCTCAAACTATCCTCACTTCCACCTCTTTCCTATGTATGGACTTGCCTTCCACACCTCCTATCCAAGAGGTTTACAACCTCAAATGGTCTTCTCTTTCCTCACATTTTTCATTCCTCATTAGGAGTCCTTTCTATACTGTTCCAGAAGCAAAGCTTTATGGCTCCCTTGCTTAATCTGCAGTGTCAATTCCCTGCCTGTCAATTCTTCCCCACTAACATTGTCTCAAATACTTTTTCAAATAAACTCTTCATCTTTCATCTTACAATATAAAAATCCAAATTTTTCCTCTTCACCTCTGAAATTTGCTCTTCCCTAGCTAAGACTCCAGGCTCGTTTCATCCCATTCCTCTCCATTTTATTAGATTTGCATGATACATCTCAGCTTCTCATCAAGAAAAAAGGAACAGCTCTTAACACATTGCTAAAGAGTCATCCATTTTCTGATGAGTTCTACTCCATATGCTCTTTCTGATCTCCCCAATCTTCTATTCTTTCCTTTCCAGTCCCTGCTCATTAATACTTAAGTCTACCAACACTCTATACCTACTGTGTACATGCTCATCTCTTTCAGCCTCTGGTCTTCTACACTACTCCTCCTCCTACCTTCAGTCCATGTCTTCCTCTGTGATCACCACGAGTCCCTGAACACATCTTGCACATATCTGTGATTCTTCCTGTGCCACTACAATCCTGACAGCCCCACAGAAGTAAAACTACAAAGGTAGTTGTCTTCAATTAATTCAAGAACCATTAGACTCTAGTGTCATTTTTAAAAATGGGGTTTTATTTCCTTGTAGAGAAACTTGTTGAAATAGCTGCAATCTTCAAAATCAGACAAAGAATGTTGTGTATTTTCACAAATCTAACAAATCTGTAGTGTATAAAAGTGTCATTCTCCAACATAATTCTATAATCTGATAGTAACCATTTTTAAATGACATGGACACCACTCAAGTTAAAGAAACAGCTATTAAAATACAAGTAGATCGAGGATTTTTTCTTTTACAAAAAGACTGCTACATTTTTGTTAAAGTTATATGACTTTCTAGTACTTTTCAAATTTCTCTTACTTTGGAAGCAGAAAGAAGAGTTAAACTAGGTCTTTACATTTTAAAAGCATACAGGTTAGCACATCATGTTTGTACTGCTTTCTCTAATGAAGTGAGCCTACATTTGCCAGCTTACAGTAAAAATAGTTAGCTTTGCTATTCATATACTCTCTGCAAGCAGCAACTTGCAAGCTCTGAGAACTCCTCTCATCATGTGGAAGCTGCAACAAATGTTCAGGCACTGTTTTTCAGCTCTCAAAATTACAGCTGGATTCTTCAAGCATTACATGTGGTTTCTTGCATTGCAAACCTTCTGAACTACTCGGATTGCAAGCAGCAAAAGTTCTGCCCACAGATACTTTCCTGTTCACACTGATTTCATGCCACAGCCAAAAAAAAAAGTACAGAATGGAAGTAAGATGCTGCTCATTTCACATATACACTGGTCAGTGTATACAGCATCCCCCCAATCACACTTGATGAGTAGGATCCATACCTGCTTCTGCAGCACATAAACCCAGTCTGTTCCTTTTTCATCTTTCCACAAAGATGACATTCCAGAAGGACCCACTAAGGAAAATATTTTATCGTAGGCTTACGAGGACAAGAAGACAGCAAAAAGAAATAGATGTGCTGTTGGTCAGTCTGTTTCCATTTTGAGAAGCCTTGCTGAAGCTGTCTCCATTCCTGCATGCCTAACAAAGGTCAAGAGTTATTTTATTTAATCTCTGCAGGCAAAAAAGTGGCATTTTTTTCCCTTCTAATATCCCCTAAGGTTGCCCATTCGTTTGCATTCAGCTAGTGATAGAACTATCTGAAATCCTTTGAAAACTTCAGATATGCAGTACAGATCAATAGTTTCATTATGAAAGGCCTCTCACAACACATTAGTCTCACTCTCCACTACTGTCATTTACTTCTTGCTCAATTCCCAATGTTTTGTCTTCCCCTTTTTTTTTTTTTACATTTTAGTGAATTTTTATCTGCAAAGCCACAAATGATGTGAGCCTTGACTACTACAGAAACTGCTGCTAAGGAGCAAAGGTTCTCCGATGCTTAAAACCAGGTTGGGATCCACAGAAAATCAGATTCACTGAGATTCCTACTTATTATTTTTTCCTCTTTAGAAATATCAACTCTGCCTTCATTCAGGGGAGTCACTTTTCCCAAATAGACAAGTAAAACTGCTTCTGAAACTCTCTAATGATTTTTATTACATAAAATAATCTTTGCCTCCAGAATAAATGCCTTGTGAAGACTCTAATAATCATTTCCCTCTCCGTGGCATATAAAAATCAAGAGCAAGACTTGGTTCTGCTCTGCTAAAGCCCTGCACCAGGAAACATCAGACTGAAGTGTGAGCACAAGCTTCTTGGGCATCAGAGAAACACTGGGAACATCAGACGCCGAAAGGCGTGTAGGTGTATTAGCAGTCCTACCATCCATCTGTCACCAATCTTCGATGTTCCTGCACATCACCCACTGGCAGAGCTGTCTGCCAAGCAAAAATATTATGAAATGTTCATTACATACTCAAATCTTCCCTTCTTCCCAAGGAGGAAATGGATAAACCTGTCCCTCTGCACACACAGACTCCCATTCGTTACCAAGAAACGGAGAAAGGCTTTCAAAATTCCCCCAGAACGAACATCTACCAGGAGTGCAAATTTAGATGTATTTTAGCAAACTTTACTTACCAGAGGATATACTGACTTTTAGTTCACATGTATCTCATTTTTAAGGTACGTTAAAGACCGAGTTTACAATTAACTGAACAGACAGCGTACAAAAGGCTTTTAGAACTACACCATATGGTCGAGGGAAAGGAACAATCTGGACTATCCACATTTCAATCTGCAGGCTTGTCCACCTCTATAACACATTGTATTGCTGTAATAAAATATTAAGATAGAAATGTAAAAGTGAAAATAATCTATCTTTTGCACTACTGGGGGACAAGGCATCCTACAGTCTACTGAGTTAAATAAGTATTTTAAGTGTTATGATACTGACATGCTGAATCAGATATAGTCAATTAAATTCCCAATTCATTTAAAAAATAAAAAAAGTCTTTCCAGAAGGATATGGGTGGGTATTCATCTTACGCTTCAGGGAAATAAAAAATACCAGTTTACACGGGGTATACTGGCAGCAGTTTATGTAACAGATGACACATTCTTGGAAATCAAATAAAAGCAGAAAGAAAATACCCATTGTTGCTTAGTGAAGGACTAATCACATGGTCACAGCTGGAACCAGCGTAAATCATTCATTAATAAAATTCTGTTGTAGCAGTCACTTTTTTTTTCCTGTTTTTTAAATGCCAATAGAAAAGAAAAAAAAATGAAAAAAAAAAACCACACAACCCTGTTTCTCAATTCTTTGCAGAAGGATACACTTGTAAGTATTCCATAGTAACTATTATTAAATCTCTGCAGAAAAAAAATCCCCGACGACAAAGGCATTATTGGCACTAAGGAAAAATATAAATACTTACATAATTCCAGAACACAGTCCAAGAAGATACAAGCTACACTTGGAGGCACTGGCCTGACTTCTGATTGCACAGAATCCAAATCTTGAGGAAAAAAAATCAGCTGAAGTCTTTTGTAGATTACACTTTAGAATGTTAAGGAGTATAAATGACAGCCTTGTGAGTCATATCCCTCAATGTAAGCTGGAAAGTCACACTAGATTAAATGCAGATACTGCAGAAAAAGATCATGTAATACTCAAGTATTCCATAATTACATACTCTGTTGGATACAGAGATACCACAGGCTCGTGGCCAACTCTGCTTTGAGCAAGAGGTTGGACTAGATGGCCTCCAAAGATCCCTTCCAACCTGAATTATCCTACAATCCCATCTTTTCACACTATGGAGTTCTCCCTTCTTGAGTTGTGAACCTTAATCTTCTCTTAAAACCCAAACAACTAAACAAAACAACTATTCCAAGTTTTGTTTTTCATTGTCTCCAGTAGCAGGAGAAAACCTCATCCAAAGCTGTGTGACCCTGTAGATAGTGAGTTATTACATCATAAAAATCAGATCATTCTCTGCAATTATTTTGGAAGCAACCTCTTGCCCTACCAATGCTGACACGTTTCTTGTTCTACCCGCAATACTACAGAATAAGAGGTCTGGTTTTCCTTATTTTAGAGCAACTACACCATTTGATGCTTTAAACTGCAACAATATAAAGTAAACAGGGTAAGTCTGTCTCCAGTCTGAAAGGAAAAAATCATCATCACACAATTCAGCACAAACTCTGCGAGAACAGAGCATTTTAAATTGTCAAGAATTCCTCTAATTGAAAGGTTTCTTTGAATTTAAAAGCTATAAATATATTATCCTCCCTCATTCTGTGCCTACTAAGCAGTCTGAGCAAAGACTTAAAGCACCCTGGGCTTGAGAGGAGAGCTGGGTTTTATTGTTGAGCCTGCTGAGGACTTCTCAAATCTCTATCAAGCCACAGACCCTTGAAATAGGGCTGGGTAAGCCCTGTACAGCCAGTGGGAATGCTCAAGTGTAAAGTTCAACACACGTTTACATTTTCCCATGATCAAAGGCTCAGTTGCTCTGTTCTTCAGTTTACTGTAGTTATTCCTACCGCACAGTGACATCCTCAGTGAAGAAACAAGAGTTTATATGAAACTGGTGAATATAAAAGAAGATAAAACCCCAGTTTTCTAGTAATTAACTTCAAGTGGCATGAAATGACAGTTCAAAGCACTGTCGCTGCTAATAGCATTACTTACATAGGTGGGGAAATCACTACCTAAGAAAACTAGAACATATATATATCAAGTGTAACAAGTTTTTCAAATCCAAAACCAAAAAGAGACTCCCAAATTTCCGGCTACCTTCTATTTTTAGCAGTTATCGGTGTATATTTTGTCAGAACAGATAAAATCTGAAGGCAGGCATGTGACGAGTATGTAAAAGCTACAGGAAGATCTGTCACTAAAGGAAAGCAAAAAGCATCTTGCAAGTGTAGTCAATAATGCAGCTTTTATGTAAAGATACCATTTTCTGTTCTTTCTCTCTTATAATTAATAACAATATTGGGGATTTTGGTAGCAGAAAAATGCAGTAGAGAAGATCATGACTAGCCAGGATACACAGGTAAATTTATTTCACGTTCTTTGGTGATGTTTCCAATTTTAACAGAATGGCTCTATTTTATTTTTTTTTTAAATAAAAGCTATGGAGGAGTGTATCCGATCAAGCTCATGACTTTAAAAAGAACTTTTGTAGAAGAATTAGATAATATCATTCCCCATCTGATCAAAGGCGGCTGCCATAACGCCCAGGAAGAGCAGCCAGGCACCTCGCTCTTCCCCAGCCTGGGGCCTGCCAGACATCCTGCTCCTCAGAAGTCTGTCCAAAGGGCTTTGAAACATAATGAGAACAGGCCTAGGAAGAGGCCTCCGTACGCCTCCCACAAAATATCTGAGTTACTTCTTCATTTGTCAGCTTCTATGTGAAATGTGAAGAGAAAAAAAAAATAAAGTACTTACAAATTTGCAGGGAACAAGGTACAAATTCAGGCCCATGTCCCCATCACGCTTTGCATGTCCACACGCTATATTCTCCTCCAAGATAAACCACATACATATATTCTCCTCAAAGATAAACCACATATCTATATTCTCCTCAAAGATAAACCACATATCTGTTGTTTCTCCTCAAAGATAAACCATGTGCATATATTCTCCTCAAAGATAAACCACGTAAATACACCTGAAGAGTATTACACCTTCATTCTTTAATCTGTTGCCAACACCTTACAGAGTGCATTGTTTCTTCTGACACTGGCATCATGAAAAGAACCACGACTAAAAGGTTTTAATGGTTTCCATGCCTAATTGCCAGTGTCTGGCAGCTCCCTGGCAGCCAGGCAAGGACATAGCCCAGGCTACCTCAGAAGCCATTTGGGCTTTGGTCACAGTAGTACCTCCAATCAAGCAATACCACCAGACGTAGAAATGCATCCCCTGTAGAGCTTGGATGGGTGTGCAATGCCAATCAGGAAAGACAAACAGGATAAAACCCCAAACTTTTGAAACCACACAGCTATTAAATGATTTCACTGGAAACCCCATTCCAAGATCTAGGAATAGACAAGACTGGTTCTTGCAAACTATGTGTGACAGGGTGAAAAAAGCAGTATTTAATTTAGCTAGGAGACAAATATGACAGATAGAAGCTAATGTTAATGTTACCAAAAAAAGCTAAGATTTATCTTTACTAATCCCTCTCAATGAAAACAATAGGACAGAATAAAAAATAACAAATTTAAGACAAGCAAGCACATTTTGGGAGGTATGAACAGGAGAACCCTACATGAGGAAAGCTGCAGTCGCCTCACCTAGAGAGGTGCAATTTGTTTCAATCGGCTCTATTTAAATCTGTTTAACAACTTTCTCATGTAGACAAGCATCAGGATTATTAATTTCAGTGGATATTACCCGAGTGTGCTCAAGAAACACAAGTTCAAGCGTTTAAACTTCAGGGCTGATTCATAAAGGCAGAAGTAGTTGGCAGCAAAAGTGTCTCTACTGAAAAAAAGTAATGAGCTAGTTAATTTATTTAGTATTTAGTTTAGAACACTAAGGCATCAAAGTCCTCAATACAGTTACTTAAATGAAGATAAAGTTATACACAGAGTAGGAATAAATGTTTCCAAAACACCTTGTTCTCTGTAGTAGCAAAGAAACCACCTCAGAACATGGTGAAGTGAGGAGTTGATTCATATTTTTGACAGCAACAAAATAAAAAGGGGCTGGTTAAAACCTAATATCTCTTTTACAAACTGAATTTTATTAAACTGGTATTTTTATTTTGTAACTGTGTATTAAAACGTGTCCCACATTGGACAGCAAACAGCTTCTAAGAAAACATTTTGTTTTCTTTAGCGAGACAAACCTTCAACACCAACTCTAAGTACCAAAGCATTCCCTCACTCAAATGCTTTCAGATTTTTTTTTCCTCCCATTTCACTCAAAATATGCAAACTTGGATGCCTACAGCTTGCACATAAACCTGAAAGATGACATTTAAATCCATTCATTAAAAGCTAAGCACTGAAATGATCTGAAGAACGAAACTGAAGCAAAAGCAGCTACTCTTCTGCCCAAGACCAGCGAGCGTTTATTTACTCCGAGGGTCAAACCCCCAGATGTTGGGACATGTCTTGAGACTCAAGTCCCAAATTCTTGTATTTTTCAGGCAACCCATCACTGGTCTCCTCTCCCCCAGCCCGGCCTGCAGCTCTGTGATTTTCTGTGAGGTTGGTGAGGTTTCTTTGAAAAGCCAAAACCGAGTGGCAAGCTCGCGTGCCGGGTACAGGAGGGTGCTCTCAAAACGCTCACAGCATCACTTTTCATCTTCTAAGGCACGGATTCATGTGATCTTTTAACAACTATTTATTTCACACCAAACCAGCTATCTCCCTAAAGTCTACCAATACAGCCTGCAGGCATATTTCTTAAATAAAAGTACTGAATCCTTGTATACTTAAAATTTGCATAGCAAAGGGATGAATCGACAGTCACAGAAGTAGTAACACTCTGCACCAACTGCTCACCTCTTGCAGAAGAAAAAATATATTTAAAAAAAATAATCTGTTTATTGGGTTTGGTGTGACTCAATACCAAGTGCATTTATTTACATTTCCCAATTGTGAAATATTAGTTTCTTGCAGAACTGTGCCAAGCACAACTGGTGCTGCTCAAGCTATTCAATGCATCACCTCCATCCATGCAATGTGTATTTTGCATATGTAAACTATATGTATACTCATCACCTGTACATTCTATTTAATTCTGCTTAAAGGTTAATGAGATTATACATCACCAATACAATTAAATTTAAGACAGTTGTTTTGTTGGAATATATAAGTTGGTTTCCTCTATTATCTTTGGTGTAAATAGAATGGTTTTGGCTCACAGAGATGCTTCAGGTGTAAAAAAACCTAGCATAAGACTACCAGAAGTAACTTCATTAAATGATACATCAGGAAATATCTCATTGCTTTGTTGGTTTTTTTTAAGAAATATAAGGTGTTACATCAGGACTGCATTTGACAGTAATAAATCAGTCTGTTGCCCTGTTTAAGTGTTCAGAAAAATAAGTAATTATATTTGAAAACAGGGGATGAAGCCCCCCCAAAATTAAGACATCAATTCTGCACATTTGTTTAGAGCACAGGAATAACTTTATTTCACTTGAAGAACAAGGTAAGTAGCAGAGGCAAGACAAGCAGGAAAGCTCCTGTTCACCTGCTTATTTCAACAACATTTAAGGGGAAAAAAAAAAAGCCAAACAACTCCCTTTGCACCAATGGATCACAAATAAATTACTTGAGGAGATCTACTGAAAATCTGTGATGGAGGCTATCAACACATGATACATTATCTCCCATGATCTAAAATTCTTATCTGCTACACAGCTAAACACCAGTTGGTTTCAAAAATTGTAAGAAAAGGTTGTTTTCCAGAAGGACACATGATTGAAGTGGGCCTCTCTGGACTGAACACACAGGGTATATGATATATTATTATATACTGCATAACACATAATGAATTTCCATGTTCAACACAGGACACACCTTTACTTCATACACAAAGCCACCAGTGCTGTCCCATGCAAGCAATGGTGCAATGTCATCTTCTCAGCAGTGCCATGACAACTAATGTAATTACACCAAAATAGTATTAGCTATATTTATATTGAGGATAGTCTTGCCATACTTCTTAAAAGACCTGTTCTGCTGCTTAGGAATTAACCATATCTCCTCAGCCCTGTAACAGTACGATTAGTCATTTTGACATTTTGCCTTCTGAAGTGACTAACAAAACTCCTCCTACTCTTATAATTCAGTGGAGATAGCTAGGATTTAAATTTTATGGTTCAGGTAATACACACTCTTTTTTTTTTTTCCCCTAATACCTTATTTTAATTCCCTGAAACGAACAAATAGAACAGTTTTATGTGTTTCCTCCCACCCCACAGTGGAAATCTGGTTTTGTTTTGGTTTTGTTTACTTGGTTGGGATTTTTTTGTTGGTTTGTTGCTACTGTTTTTGTCTTCTTTCTGCTAAACACAAATCAAACCTGATAAATTGAGGAGCTTCCACAATAAGACAGCACATTAACATCTTCCAGTTAAACAGTTTTACTCCTTTCCCTTAAAATTCAGTTAATAGAAGGTCACACTCACTGGTCAGTGACAGATGGACCCTGAACAACCCCTTTTTTTTTTAACCATATTTTTACCATATTTTTTTACCATATTTACAGGCATGTGCAATCAACCCTTTGGCAGAGATGGGCCTGCACCACCCCTTTTTTTTAAACCATATTTACAGTACATGCAATAAATTCCCACTGGTTTGTGACCTCTTGGCACAGATGGGCTCTCCACAAACCTTTTTATTTTTTTACCATATTTTTTTACCATATTTACAGGCACATGCACTAAACCATCAAGACTTCTGCAATAACAAAACAGCTGAACTGTCAGGAGTCTATACAAATGCAACACCTGTGCTCTAGTACAGAATAGCCAAAAAATACAAAAAACCTCACTATTATGATTTAGATGTATTTAAATTATTTTATTTAAATTACTATTTTAATCATACAGTTCTTACAACCACAGGTTTAGGATACACAGCATTGGCACCTGCTGCACTGGAATGCCAAAGAAAGTCGATTCCAGTCCAATTATTTGCTTCCCACTGAAGTGCAAAACACATGAGCTGAATGTGGATGAACTAATTATCCAAACAGGTATCCAAGAGCTGTGAGTAACTTCTCACTTTACAGGCTACCTTACAGCAGATACTTCACTACTTACAACGACCATCAACCCAGGAGCAAGACAGAAAAACTGCACTTGACCAACAAAAATAGGAAGATCTTGTCAGAGATGTTCTCACTGTTAATTATTAATACTGAAGTGGAAGCTGGCACTTAAAATATTTTGAAGAACTACCTTACTTTTGTGCTGAAATCACTGGAGGTATCAGATCCTTTTGGACTAAATGCCCTCCATCAAAGCATCTTATAGGTACATTAAAAATTGAAGGGGCATAAACAGCTCCAGCAGCTTGGAGCTTGAGTTGGTGTCTTTGCAGGAATCTCTGCAATCCATAAACACTCAGTTTGCATGGGAATACAAGCAACTAATTATTATCTTTCACTGAAGGGTACTTATGGTGTGCTCTACAGGTATCACCACTGCTTTTTTGCTTAATGTATTGCCTCTTGAAGTCTTTCAGTGTAACAACTTGCTGATAGACTCTAAAGCATTTCTAGTGTTACCAAACTGCTTTATATTCAAAGGGAACACACAGTAACTTCTGAAAGATGTTGCTAAGAAAGAAGCAGTAGTTACAAAACTGTACGTGACTTGCAAGTAGTAATTTCATATTGTTCACCAAGACATAGTAACTTGTTACTTAGAACAGAGAGAGTTTTTTGACAAAAATACTGATGCTTTCTAAAACCAAAAATACACACAAGTCAGCATCTTTTTATGGAAACTATTTGATTTTGCAATATTACTGGAACTTCTACCTTAAAGATTCATTGAAAACCAAAATTAACAGTTTATCAGCTATGTCTTTTTGGATCGATGGCATTACACAAGCAAGTCTTTTGGGACAGGGTGGGGAAATGCTGGAGGACACAGAGCTGCCTGCTATTTTCCCTAAAAAAAAAAATCATTGTACTAAATATCTTTTAGTTCTAGAATATACTGTAGTCAAAACTACAGTAGTAAATATTTCTATTGGTTGTATGACAAATAGTTTTTCTTTGATGTATGACTAAAACCACAAATCGCTGAATCCAGATTACTTCTGCCAACAGTTGAACCTACAAAGGGAGAAAACATGACATGAAAATTTTAGGGAGCCAAAGAATTCTACAAATTCTGCTCCCTAAGAACTGACCCCATGGCTGAAGTATAACACACCTTGATCACATTGTCTTGTACCACCTTGTTCTCACTGCTGCTTTTCTGTTATTCTTCTATAGCTAAAAAAATCCCTACATGCCACAAGTCAGTTTAAAGTGAACTTTACATTGATTGAACAGCCTAGAGAAGATGGGGTAAGAGCTGGAGTCAACAATAACTTAAGGCTTCTTCACCTCTAAGCTCTAAACACCAAGAGGTTCCAAAACCTTTAGAAAAAAAGAAAAACTTAAACCTGCAAAAACATCCTGTCATGGCTACAGCCAGCAAAAGAAATAAAGGCTATTATTAGCCTGTAGAGACAAATTTAAAGTAGGTAAAGTATAACTATTCAAGCTAGAAGATACTTAAGGTCAATTACTCAATTATGGTAACAATCTTCTACCAGCCTTGAGGTAAGAGAGCAAATACTGCCTCTACAACATGACAAGGAGAGACAACCACCCACCAGCACAACCAGCACAGCTCCTACAGCACCTCTGCACACCCACCTTCAAAAACTCTTGCATTCTGATTTTTGCCTAGTTGTCATTAATTTTTGAGTTGCATTTGCCATCAACTTTGGAGAAGAGAATCTCTGTCCTGACTTTGGTTCACACAAAACACTGCTGAATCTTTTCACTAAGCTCAGCCATTCCAAAAACATACTAAGCATCCTGTTCAAATGATCAAGGCACATTGGGCAATACTTTGAGCCCTTACCATTTTACTTCAAAGCATAATTTGACCCAGCTCAGTTTTCCCTACACAAAACTGTAAACATTACTTTCCTTTCTTCATGTAAGTGATGGGTATGATTGGTAAGGAGTAGTTTCAATATTACAAATAATGAGGCAGCACAAATTCTAGAAAATGAAAACTTCCTGTGCACAACTAACAGCCTCTTCAAACCCCATTCGTCATGTTTTCTTATTAACTATTTCCTCACTACATGACTTCTTTAAATTTAGAGTCACAGATATGCCAGGCTGCTAAATAAAACAGCAATTCCAAGACTGAAGATATTTACCACATGGTTTACAGCGAATGATTTTTCAAAGCTGAAAGAAAACATTGCAGAGAAGTTAGCTAAAAACAGTAGTGAGATTCTGTAAATAGATACAACTCTTCAAAAGAAAATCAGTCGCTGCACGGAGCTTTAAAGCTGGTCTTTTAAGTTAAACTAAACCTTTATGTAGTGAAACGAAGCTAAATAAAAACAGTGCTACAAGATACAAGAGTAAAAACTATATTAATCATCCCCAGAATACCCTTTTTTTTTTTTTCTATAAGCAGGTTCCAATGGCACTGCCTGCATGAGAGGGTTGGGGGCCCTACTCGTTGAAGTTGCATTGCCATTACTTGACTGAAGGGTCTTTGCTCTTCTAAGTGATAGGACTGAGGGGCAATGACAGGACAAGGGGCAATGGGTGCAAGCTGGAATACAGAAGGTTCCATGAAAACACAGAAGAAATTTTTTTATAGTAAAGGTGACCAAACACTGGAACAGGCTGCCAAGAGAGTTAGTGGAGTCTCCTTCTCTGGAGACATTCAAAACTTACCTCAACGTGTTCCTGTGTGACCTGATCTAGGTGATCCTGCTCTGGCAGGGGGGTTGGATTAGATGATCTTCAAGGTCCATTCCAACCCCTAACTGTGTGATTCTTAGGAGAGCTCCATCTTCACTATGGGAGAATCTCTGAGACACCAGTATGAGGCACGAGTGGTTCCCATTCAACTCGGCCTCAGCCACAACTATGAAGCTCTACACAAAACTACACCAAAACACCACGAGACAGCTCTAAATATACTGAGCAGCTCAATAAAGCGAGCAGAGAGAAAACACCAAAGTCAGAAGAAAGCTTTAGCAACCAAGATAAACATTTCCCAAGGATGCTGGGTATGTAATTACATCTCTGCCATATGCAAATCCAGCGTGGCCGCTGCCAGGCCCCACGATGCCTACACCAACTCAGAACAGGTATGTTTAGCATATCTGTCAAACAACACACCTTCCATTCCGTGTCTGAAAAACCTATCCTTTGATTTGCTGAAATTGCAAATAGAATTAAAAAAAAAAAAAAAAAGCAGAAATCCTTAGAAAGAAATGATAATAGCTAAAGGCTTTGATACCTATGGCAACACGACTAAGCCCAAGCAATTCAAAGAAACAACTAATTCAGTTTAAAGTTATGAAGTTAGAAGTGCATTTATTTTTGTGGTCTCTCACTTATCTGCAAGGCTCTTTCATCCACTTTCTGTAAAGAAGTGTAAGTAGCCATTCTGAATTGATTATTACAACTGTAGGATGAGTGACACTTGACTGAAAAAGTAAAAGGATGTCAGTCTCCTTTGTTTTCATTTTCAAAGGAGGAACACAAAAACACTCTTCTCCCTCCATGCTCTTCTTCCAGTCATAAAAAAAGATAATTAAAGATTGTGGTTTGCATTCATGGTCTTGGACTTCACTCTCCCTCCATAATGACTAAATATGTAGAAATAATTAATCTGGTAGTTTAGGTAAAATCATTCAATTGTCTGGACAGCACAAGCTGAACATCAAGTTCTATTTTACTAAAATTAGGTCATATTCCTGCACACAAGATGTCTGCAGGATTTGGTCCAAGTCACCTGTAGTCTATATTCTTCCAATGCATTAGACGTTACCAAAATAACATATGGCTCTTCTTTCCTGCAGCAATTAGAAGAAATTCAAGGATGCAGGCATTCACTTTTTTTTTTTAATAGTTTTTTCCCCTTCTAAAATTGATGTTTGGATCCCAGCAATACATCTTGAGCCATAAAACATTTTGTGTTTCAACTTGTACAGGGAATCTAGCAGCCTTCAGAGATCCAGGGGCCATTCCTACTGTCAAACCCCTAAGTTTTGCAAAGATTACTTCATTTTCATTACAGTTTCACAAAAGATACAGAAATACTTAAATCTTTTAGCTGCCAATAACCTTACAGAACAAAACCATGAAACACCAACCAGAGAGTTTTTCCTGACCATAGACCACACAATTAGCTTTTTTCAAATGAATAGTACAGTCACACATTTTTAAGCCCATGATTAAATTGCCAAAAAATTTATAACATGACAAAACTAAGTATTTCTGCATAAAGTGGTAAAAGAAAAAACCCTAACTTCCTTCAGTACAGAAAATAATAGCATATTTTAAGTCATTATTTCCTCTTTAGGATTCTCCACTAGGTGCAGGGAGAGGTTTTAGTTTCCATTCTAAGCCAAGATGAATCAGTTGGCCTAAAAGCTCCTTCAATGCTTCAAAGCTAGCACACTGCAAATCCAGGTTTTCTTTCCAAAAACTTCTACACCACAGGCTAACCCAGGGAGTCAAAGAGTTCTGCACAGGCTAATCATATCCACCCTCAAAACTGACACTACTTTCACTCTCATCACTTAAATACACTATATCAATAGGTGATTTAGTGATTCAGGTAAGTATGTGGTACCTGGAAAGCTTCCTAGTGAATTGACCTCATTAAAATCTATTTACTGTAAGCAAGCAAGACACTGTTTTAAGTTGCAAGCTTTCATTTTCAGCTCCTGCTTCACAAGCAAGAGGGCAAAACAAGAGAGAATATTGCTTCCTGCAGATGTGCACCTCTATCTGCTACAGTGTGTTTAAGCCAGAACAAGTTAAATATCCCTTAAGTGAAAGGATGTGTGTGTACATACATATATATATAGAGAGAGAGTCCATACCTGGAATATTTTGAGCCATCTTAAATAGGATTTCTAAATTGCTTATAAGTGTACCCCTTAGTTAGAATTGCCCTGCTATAGGGCAATTCATGAAAAGAACATTTTTTCATGCTATACATGAAAATTTAAAACACAAAGCCAACAATAGCAAAAACCACAAACAACATCAAAAAAGATACAAAACAGAGACAGAAATTTGGTTTTTAAGATTTACTTCTGCAGAAGCTATTCTGGCTACACCAGGGTCCTACCAAGCACGTTGGCTCAGATGAACTGGCAGCACATTTGCAGGACCCAGCCAGTACCTATGCAGCTGTTGTTTCCTAGAAAACACCTGAGTAACTACTCATTAAAAAAAACACTAAACAAAAAGAGAATGTATTGTTGCAAAATACACTGAAACTGAGTTAGTGAGATTACATACTGGAAATCACCTAAAAATAATTATTAGTTGTTTACCAGAATCCTGTGAAATTTCCAGTAGATAATATTTAAATTCAGGTTGTCAGGGAAGAAAAAAAGCCAGAAAAAAAACATGTCAGCCTATGTATAAACAGCACCAAACACATCAAAAATACCAATTCATCTGCTGTTATTGCCTTTTCTCCTGCATGGGAAAAGCCCTTGCTCCACCTCTCTGACAAGCACAGCAATCTTCCCCCACACCTTAGCCACTTCAGACCCAAGTGCAGTGTGACATTTGTTTCACAGGCTTTCGGTCCCTGCTTTGGCAGGCGTGTGGTGAAGCCCTTTCTAAAGATGATGTGAATTACAGGTATGCTGGTGGAAGTGCTAGAAGGGGTCTAATTTCACTCTCTGAAGTAGCTTCAGAGCCCTAACCACATGATTCAAACCCAACTGCACCCAGGTCTGCTATGCTTGAAGGCAGGATATCAATTTGCTTTGCACCAAGACAACACAGAAGCAGCAGCAGCATGGAATCCTTTGAGTTGGGAGAGGCCTTCCAAGGTAATCTGGTCCAACTCCCCTGCAGGGAGAAGGGACATTTGCAACTAACTCAAGTTGCTCAGAGCCTCATCCAGCCTGACCTGGAATGGTACCAGGAATGGGGCAGCAACCCTCTGTGGGAAACCTGGGCCAGGGTCTCTGTGGAAAAAATTCCTTCTATCTAATCTGAACCTCCTCTCAGTTTAAAACCATCACTCTTTCCTGTCACCCTCTTTCTGACAGGCCCCTTAAAGTCCTGAAAGGCCCCCAGAAGGTCTCCCTGGAGCCTTCTCTTCTCCAGGCTGAACACCCCCAGCTCTCCCAGCCTGGCCTCCCAGCAGAGGGGTTCCAGCCCTCCCAGCAT